>JADLZK010010296.1:0-150347 GCA_015847255.1 Hyparrhenia diplandra
TTTCCTCCCACATCCTTGTTAGGTGCTTATACTACTAAATTATGGACTAAAATTTTGGCTGTGATGCACATTTTGTAATATTTGGCCTTCTTAGGTAAACATTGTTCGTTCATGTGAATTTTAATATGAGTTTATGAGTTTGTGACTAGGCCAATGATGATATGAGTTTGCGATTTCTTATATGCATTATAAAAATAGGCTTTATAATTGAGGTCAATTGAAAAATAATTTTCACTCACGAGACTATGGTTTTTTAGTTATAAAATTTGGGTGCAGAAATTTGATTGATTGTTCTTCTATTATGGAATACTTTTTTATACACGTGCATGCCGCACGTGCATCTCTGCTAGTAACAAATAAAGTCACATAGAAATACGTTGAAAATCCTTTTTACTGCCGCTTGTTGGTGTCAATGGTGGCGGTGACCTTGGGTCGCCGTTCTCCCCACCTGGGAGCACCATTGAGGGCAAACTATGTCCTGCAACATGGGATTCCCGTGGTTGAAAACCCAGCCCTTCTTTTGACGCGGCGGCGCTTGATCGGGCGCTGCCGCGCCTTCCTTTTGGAGGTGCCGTGATATGGTGAACCATCTCGTCCGCGTGGTAGGTGGTGGTTAGGCAGGTGGTGTTGCCTGTGGTGCGGCCGTGGTGGTGCACTTGGTCCGGTGGCCGCAGTGGAGGTGCAGAGGGCCCATGGGTGCCGGGGTCTTGAGTTGCCATTATGGTGGTGGTGATTCGGGCCGGCCTGGGCATGAAGTGATGCTCCCACGCGTTTTAGATATGAGTCCCGGTAGTGGAGGAGGCGGTGGGTGAGGCGAGCCCCCCCACACAGAGTAGCCGGACGGTGGTTTTAATGGTGTCGCGGCCGCGACGGAGCTTCTTCGAGGACGCGAAGGTCAAAAGTGGGGGATCGACGATCGTGGGTGTACGCGCTTGAGGGGATGCCCCCATGGTGGAGGAGTTTCGTGTAGTTGCGCGGGCTTGCGCTGGCTATGAGTTTTGGCGTGGCACAACGTTGGCGGCACGCACGGCCTTGATTTCGACGGGCTTGCTTTTTGGCTCCCCTAGGTGGTGGTGGTGGTACAGTAATGTTGTGTTTGTTTTTCTTGGTGCCTGCGGTGGTGATAGTAATGTCGGCGCCCCAATCGGACCGAGGGTTAGTGGATGGAGGCTCGGGTTGATGACCCAAATCCAACCGGCGGTGCTCATTGATATTTTCACCCATCCGGTTTTGTTCGTGTTGTGTTGAGTTGTTGTAGTTGGGTCGCTTTCTACCAAGTTGAGTGGCTAGTTGTGGTCAATGTTTCGACCAAGTTGAGGTTTAGTGGGCGGCGGTTGGTAGGCGCCGAGTTGATTCGATTTGATACCCGAGTGTGCGGTGGAGTAAGATCCCTCCACAATTGTATGGATTTTTAGGGGCGGTTTCCCAATAAAAAACTAGGATGGCATTTGTCTTTTCTTTTATTCGCCTGAAATCGAAATCACAGAAAGTTTTCGGGAAAAAAAAAAATACGTTGTAACATGCAAATGGACACAATTTGATTATTTAATATAACAAAAAATCGGCTAATGCCAAATTAAAACCGAGTGTTAAACCAATAACGCCAAAGTCTTCGTCGCATAGTCATACAGTAGATTTTAAAATTTTCAGTTAGCTGACTTTTTCCATTAAATCGGTATCTGTTTCAGCGAAATTCTGCCCACCCTAAACCTGAGTCGCGTGGCGGACCATTCCGGCGGTCGTCGTAACGAGCCCTCCACGGCGGCTTGTTCCGTTCCCCAACCTCCGGTGCTGGCCTGGCGGTTCCGTCTTCCTCCTGCGGCGGCTGGCGCAAGCAATGGGAGCTACGGCTGCAGCCTGCAGGTGATGATAATCTCGCGATTTACCTTTCATTGAGCAGTTTTGCGCCGCAAAATGGAGATATTTGCTGGTGGGGAGAGAGGTTGATTTGGGATTTATTCTTAATCCTACTCGAACCTGCTTGTTCCTAGGCTATTTTGCTGGTCGGAGCACCATTCTGGGTTGTGCATAGGTATTTTGACAATGCATTTGATGATCTTGTCCAGGATACCAATTGGATTTTTTTTCTCTCTCAAATATATATCATCGTATTAAGTGAACAGTTTAAACAAACAGACAACGCGCTTCTATGGAGCGCTGACCAATTGGATTGGGGCTGCACGGAATCTAGTATCCCTAGATAC
This sequence comes from Hyparrhenia diplandra, assembly GCA_015847255.1. Lineage (NCBI taxonomy): Eukaryota > Viridiplantae > Streptophyta > Magnoliopsida > Poales > Poaceae > Hyparrhenia > Hyparrhenia diplandra. The sequence goes on from JADLZK010010296.1 coordinate 2,205, forward strand.
TCAGTAGCAGAATTGCTGTTCGTCAGCAGTGAGAGGGATGCTGGTTCTGAATGTTCAGTTCATTTGTGTTCTAATATTTATGGACTTCCTCAAGTATCTGTACAAACCAAATTCCCTTCTTCGTTACATAGGCACTGCCTTGTTTTTTTTTCATGTTATTCTGCCATGGACTTGATTTCTGGAAGCAGGTCCCAGTTGGAGAAAAGGGTTTAAATAAATTTAATGAAAAATCTTACATTCAAGTATTGAACTCAGCTGTGCAGTCTACATACAATTTTACACAGAGGCCCTTTTCTGTCCTATACAGACCAAACTGGCCGGAAAACAAAAAAAAAAATGTATCAGCATCCTAGAAAGAAACAAGGCCTACATATATACTCTCTCATGACTTATCGTTTTCAATTGCTGCAGTGCCTATATACAGAAAGTGATCGAGCTGAAGCAACACCAAATCCCCTTTTAGATGGCGCCCTCCCCTTATCTTCTCTCTGGAAGTTGAAACACTTTGATGGAGAAGGCAAAGACGAAAGCAAAGAGAAGAGTGAATCCAACAACAGCAGTAGCTACATAACCCAAGCTGTCATGATGGAATCCAAAGAATCTGTTGACGAATTCTTTTCACTGTTTCCCCATCTTCCAGTTTGACGCCTGTGATGTCTCCAAATTGTGAGGCTTACAAGTCCATATAGTGTCCAAGCCACTGGGCAAGCCCACGAGTACCATCTCCACCATATTGGTATCCTCTGCAAGCCAGCCATGTATGCTTCAGCATCAACAGGACAGAGAAAAGTAAGGTGTAGCATAATTAATACAAGAGTTACTCGTCGACACTTACCGGGCGGGGGATAAGGAAGCCGGCAAAGATGTTCCATATTGCATAGAATGCAGTTGAGACTATAGCGGCAATGTCGCTGTTTGGTGTCATGGCGACTGCCATCATCCCATAGAACGTGAAGTACATGAAGGTGAAGAACATGAAGAACATATACCAGAAGAACTTCTCAGCTGTCCATTCAAAGCCAATCAGGCTGTACACAATGAGACCATACACGACTGTCTGAAGGAAGATGTGTGGGATCTCAATAAGAACCTGTTCAAAGGTAAAATTTGTTAGAACTCAGCTCTGGGTTTTGAAGTAAGAAAAGAGCAAATTATTTCCTGTTATCCAAATGTTCAGTTACAACCAATTACCTGTGCAAAAGCATAGGGTAGATCAGAGTACATTCCAGCTGCCTTTTCTCGGTAGAAAACTGTTCGCTCAACATCCACAATTGGCTGCACAGTTTGACCATTCTGAATTCCAATGAAAAGAACTGCTGCATACATGGATCCCAAAGCATATAACAGGTCCTGCCTAGTGCCACTGAAACAAAAAGAAAAAGTGCAGGTAAGTTTTTTTGTCAATATGCCAACATATATCAGGTCTGAGTCGGTGATGTAAGCAAAGGTACTTACATTTTGTTTCCTAAGTTTAAGAAGATGGTTCCGAAGATGAGAGCAATAACTGTTGTGAAGAAGATTCTTGTTGCGGTATATGATGGATTTCTCCAGTAAGACATGTGCTGCTTCCACAGGCAAGCCATGCATTGTGTAAGGAAGGACTGTGAATACTGGGTTGGGAAGTACAAGTCCTTGGACCCTGGTGGTGGTGTGCTTTGTTCACTAATCAAAGCTTTTTGTTCCTCCTGCAATGACGCATCCCAATCAGTGACATGAAACACAGCACAGAAAAAGCCAAAACACCATTCTGAGGTTAATCTGTTTGAACATACCGGTACAGGTCAGAGTTTCTATATACTTCAGCAAAGTTGATTCCAAGGATATCTTCTTGAGCTAATGTGGTCACTTCCAACATCCATGTTGCAGGGTTGTAACCATCCTTGATTTTCCTTACTCCTTCAATGCCCTGCATTTGAGCCTTGAAGCAGGGTTACATGGATGTCATAAGTTGGAAGTGAATATGTTTGTTCAATAGGTGAGTGCTGAAGCTCACCTCAAAGTAGTCAATCAGATGGCACGAGTTGCGTCCCAAAGGTCCAACATATATTTCTTCCCGCCACGTTTCATCAGAAATAGCTGCAGAGTTCAAGAAGACATGTGAGTGTTACTTCCAGAGTTAAAGAAAATACCACTGGAATAACCTTGTTTTATGGTTGTTGCCACTTACCTCATCAAAAGCTTCAAAGATATCAATGCTAGGCTGGTGGATTGTGCAGGCAACCGTCCTTCCAGTATCCACTGTGTTTGGACTGTCCTCATCACGATTGCAGCTGCCCTCGCATCTAGTCCTGAAGTTGGCTCATCCATGAATATGATGGATGGGTTGGCCACGAGCTCAACAGCAATGGTGAGTCTCTTCCTCTGTTCTGTGGATAAACCATTTACTCCCTGGCAGTCCTACCAATGCTCCCCTCAGTGGTGTCAATTCCACGAGTTCCATGACTTCTTCCACAAACATCTGCACCCATGAAGCGATCCAATGAGCAAAATACTATGGGTTTCCATGAAAAAGTTACTGTGTTGCTGAAGAGTGAGCAGAATGAAGACAATTTTGACCTACCTTTCTTGCTTCTGTATCCACTTCGTGGGGCAACCGGAGCCATGCGGAGTAGAGGAGGGATTCATAAACAGTGACATGTGGAGAATGGATATCGTTTTGCTCACAGTAGCCAGCAATCCTAGCAAAGGTCTCTTGTTTCTTTGGGTATCCAGAGATTGAAATATCTCCTTCAATGTAACCGCCAGTTTTCCTTCCCGCCAACACATCCATCAGGGTAGTCTTACCCGCACCACTGACTCCCATCAGTGCTGTAAGGACTCCTGGTCTGAAGGCTCCACTTACACCCTTGAGCAGCAGTAGACGGTCTTCAATAATACCTTTGTCTTTCATTTCCTGTCAAAGAGTCATACAATTATCAATTACTGTTTAGTGTTATCAGTTTGTATTTTGGTGATAGTACAGATCTTCTAATTTATTCTTACCTGAGGCATATCCACGAGTATTTGACATTGTCAAAGGTGATGGACAACGGCGTAAATGGAAGTACCATTCCTCTCTTCCTGGTTTCAGCTCCAGCAATTTCTCCTCTTCCTGCAATTTTATGGACTTGTCACAATGATGCAACACTGACATGTATTTTCTGATGTATGTTGCATGGAGATCTGCTTATGACTGACCATCTGAAGGCGAACTCTGGGAAGCTGTTTCAAGAGGCAGCAACTCAATGTTTTCACCAGTTCGGTTTACATGCTTCTCCCTCAGCTCCTCTTCAGAAACAACGGCCTGACCTTTTCCAAGTGCTGTGTTTACAATAATTATGTTAGTGCCAAACATAAGATGTTTTCAAGTGTGTGGACTGATCCTTTTTGAGCAGAGAGGGTACTCACGGCCAAGCCAGTCAAGGAACAGAACGAAGAGTACGTTGAAGAGCATGATATACCCAAGCAATGCACCAACACCAATCCAATACCAGTTTGGATCGACAAAGATGCCGCGGGCTTTTAGGACTTGAACACCGAGCGTGTCATTGCTTTCTGTGCTGTTGACAACCTGCACAAAGATTGACATTGTTTGTTAACTCAGCTGTCACTCTTAACTTTAGAGTGATCATAGCTTAGATTGGTTCACAAGTCACTACATTACCTTCTGCCAGCTATGGCCAAGGAACTCATTCACCGCTATGGCATTCTGGGCATACATCAGAGGGGAGGACCAATAGCCCCAGATCCAGTATTTCTTGATGTTATCTGCAGAAGAAAACTTAATTACATGTTCTAGGAACTATGAAAGCAATGGGCGAATGAAGACTTGTCTTACCTCTCGCTATCACGAAGCCACCAAGAATCAGAAGAACAATCTGCGCGAATGACCCAAACGTGTCTGCAACAACCATTTCTCTTCCTAGCGCAGCAAGAAGCCGGAAAAGTCCAGATGCCATCTGGCTGATTAGTACGAGCAGCAGGTAATGGCGAAAGAACCTTTCGATGTTTGGATCAAAGCCAATGACATAGTAAGTCAAGCCAATCCACACAGCACATTCCAAGAATGATATTGGTATCTTTAGTATCCATGTAGGCAATGCATATGCCCATGATGGATAGAAGCGGAGGTCCCTCTGCTTATAGAATATTGGCAGCTTTGCAATACTCATGGCTAGCTCAGCAAAACCATTGAACAAATGTGTGACTAGTCCAAGGAACATGGCACCTAGAAATATGACTCCATCTTCCACACTTCGTCGATGCATTGTCGTGCGCAGGAAGGACCGTCATTGCAATGGATCCAAGAATTATGAGCTGGTGCAAATATTGAACATTCATCAGTATTTACTATCTAAATTTGAAAGTTGAAAAGATTTCAGGAAGCAAGATTAGTACCTGGACTACTTTGAAGATATAAACAAATGAGTTCCTCTTCATCAGTAACCACTCCCTTGAGAAGCATGCTCTGAGAAGCTCCATATTGCTGATCCCATACTCTGACGTTGTGAGAGCTGCAGGATGGTTCCTGGTGCGATCGAAGGGCTCCTTGAGCTCTGCTCCCAGCTTACGCCCAACATGGAATGCTTTGAACGCCTCTGAAAAGTCATTAACTGAGATGTATCTGTATGGCTCGTCTCTTCTACACCAGTACTGGTGCTGATCCTTCCTAGATGTAACCTGTGATCACGGAGAGCAATGTCAAATTGGGTTCCAAGTCTGAATGTGCAGTAAATCGGATTCTGCAGGATCACTCACTTCTTGCAAGAAGTCTGCAACACCCTTTCTCTCAGGACATTTGAAGCCCATGGCCTCAAAGAATTCAAGGATATTCTCCCGAGGACCCTGGTATACAATTTGGCCCTCAGATAGGAGAACAATGTCATCGAAGAGCTCGTATGTTTCAGGCGCAGGCTGAAGCAAGGCGATAAGTGCAGTTCCACCAAGGATGTGGACCGACTGCCTTAGAGAGTTGACGATCTGATATGTTGTGGAGCTGTCCAGGCCGGTGGAGATTTCATCCATGAATAGCGCCTTAGCTGGCCCAACAAGCATCTCACCTGTGAAAATCGATGACAGGAAATCAGATTTTTCAGATAGGGTCAAAGGTCTTGATGCACAAATCCTAATTTATCTGCAGATTGCACAGACCAGTTGTGACACGCTTCTTTTGTCCTCCTGAGATACCTCTGATCATAGAGTCTCCAACCATTGTATCCGCACATATCTCCAGACCCAGAATCTGCAAAAGAAATACAGCTACTGTTAGAGGGTATACCCATTTCTCCTTTTTTTTTTGTGTATTGTATTTTTTACTCACCTTGAGGATGTAATCTGTGACCACACTCTCCTGACCTTCCACGGAGATAGCCTGTTTGCACATAGGCACACAACAACATTGAGTGACCTTTGTTACTCCCCAACGTAAATACAGGGTTTGATTTGAATTAAATGAATTTTACCTTCATGTAAACATCGATATCAGGATCTGGCTTAATGTTGGCTTCTTTCTCCCTTCTTGACAGTTCAGTAAGCATGTCTGTGTAATTGAAAACACCATCAGGTTGACTTTTACGAAAGGTGAATAATTTTCTTTGTTCCTTTTCAATGTCAATGTTACATACCATAACGTGTCCCTACTCCTTGACATCTTGCAGAGAAGGCAAGTGTTTCCCGGACCGTCATTTTCGCCCGACGTGAACATCGTGCTGCCCAATGTATGCCGATGTCCTCTGAGGGACAAATTCATCCATGTCATGGCCATTGTAAGTTACTCTTCCTGACACCTGAAAAATTCCATTACAAGTTTATCCATTTTAGTACAATCTAGAACTATCTTTCTCCAAAGACATACCACTTTTTGGCCTAGGATTTAGAAGTTAACAGTCAATCTCTTTCAAAAATAAATAAATTGTCAAGCAAGAAAGTATTGCAAGATGTGGTACCTTCAGAGTTGAGTCAAGCTTCCCTGACAAAGCCAGAAGTAGGCTTGTTTTCCGGAACCAGGAGGGCCAAGCAGCAAAGACATTCTGAATAAATAGCCAATAGTAAGTACAACTACAGAAAATAAAAAAAAAAAACATGAAATCCTGCACTTTGAAAGGTTCCTTCTTACCTGCCGGGTCTTATGATTCCACTGATATCGTGAAGGATAGAGATGGGTCTCTTCCCACTCGAAACGATGTGCATAGCACTTAGTGCATCCTGTGGGAGGAACAGCTCACAAGAGTTAGTAGCTGAAGGAACTTGACAAGCTTTTCTTTTCCATGGCTAGGAAGCATCAAGGTGCCTTTCCGCAGATGAGATGCATACCATGACTTTGTTGGTGAAGAAGTTGGTCATCGTCGGGACACCTCGGTTGCCGACATAGGCCTCGGCGTCGATGTTCAGGTGCTCAAACCGCACTTCTATCGTCGGGTTGTCGATCCCAACTCTGAAAACCAAAACGTCATGAATAAGTTAGTGAATACACAAGACGAGGAGGTGCTTCTTTGTGATTTAATGAACCGATTACTGGTGCTTGTGCAGATAATTTCCCAAGTCCATCTGAAATCTGAATTTGTTTTCCAGTCCAAGGAGAATTGAAGCAAGAGTAGTGGTGAGAGGGCTCACCGTTCCATTCGGTCGCGGAGCTTGAGGAGGAAGCGTTCATTGTCCTCCTCGGCGGTGCGTACGAGGCGCTCGATGAGGTTCTTGCGCTCCTGCATACCAAGCCCCTGGATGTCCACCTCCTCGATGCCGCCGGCGCTGGCGTCGGTGAGGATGCCCTTGCGCATGCGGTCGTAGGTGGGCAGCTTCTCGATGGCCGCCCATCTCAGGGCCTCCGTCGTCGTCCTCCTCCCGCACGGACCGGCCAAACACGTCGCTCCGCCCGGACCCTCGCCACGACGACGCCGTCCGCCGCATGCTCCCCGTGGCGATGCTCCCCATCCGCACTATATCCATCCTCGCCCGCCCTCTCAGTTCAGTCACAGTTCTTTTCTTTCCCGATCACTTCTCCAGTTCTCCTCCTTTCTTGAGCTTGATTCTCTGTTCTTTGTCTTTCTACCGTAGCTGTAGGCTTGTTGAGCTTGCTGATCTCCGTGAAGAAGACGATGAAGATGAAGAGGAAGAGAAGGGAGAGAGAGAGGTGTTAGTGTCTGATGATGAGGAATGAGGAGGTGGAGAAAGGTATAAATACCTGAACCGGCTAAGGTGATTAGTGCGTGCGAAGTGCGGTGATTAGTGCGTGCAAAGTGCTCTTCGGTGGCGGGCGCGTTGTTGAATTGATTTCGCGGGGAATTCGGCCGTTAGAATCTATGGAAGTTTGTGCTTTCCGATTGCGAGTCCAGCGTAAATAGTTTGACCGTTTGAATGGGCTCCGCTGTGCACGGCTTGACCAGGCCCGAGCCAGATGTTCGCTGGTCTGAGGTCTCTCGTGTCCTCGTCTCACTCCACGCTGTTCTTTGCTTCCTTCACCGGAAAGGAAAAAAATGTTACCTTTTCCTATTAGAAGATTAGAAGATGGTTGATAAGCCGACTAAATAATTTTGGTTAATTAAATAGTGTTCGTGGGACAAAATAAGCGAAACAAACCGAGTGAACAAGGTTGCCGTCAAGCCTAGGATAAGTGCGTAGGGTAGCCAACGTTAACCACCCGTGTTAATATTTCAAATTATAAGTTATTCTAGAAGTTTTTTTTAAAGTTTGATCAAAGTTATAGAAAAAAACTATAATAACTTGTAACATCAAATAGGTATACAATAAAAATATAAGTAATGTAGAATCTAATGTTCTTAGTTGACATCATAAATATTATTATTTTTTCTCTACAATTCGGTTAAACTTGAGATAGTTTGACTCTTCAAAATTTTTGAAATGGCTTATAATTTGAAATGGATAGAGTAATTAATTAGATGTTATCCTTCGTCACGGGTCAATTAAGTCAAGTGAGCACAGACCACGACGGGTGAGCGAGAAGCGGTCAAGATGTGCCTACGGCGTTGGCCGTTGTCGTTGACGGTGACGGGGTACGCCCGTAGAAAACAATTTTGGCAGGCGCCAGGCGAAGGCGAAGTCAGAGATGGCATGCTCCGCTCGCTCTGTTTCAAGAGACTTTTGGAGTCTCGTCTCCTCCCTCGCCTCTCCCGCCCTGAGCTGAGCACTTGGGTACAGCGCCACTACACTTCGGGTTGGAAGCAAAATGGAAGTATCCTCGTGCGGATGCTGATGACCGTGGAAGGGTCGGAAGGGGTCCTCGTGCGGATGCTGATGACCGTGACATGGCCATGTTTGACGGCCCGAGGTCGGTGACCAAACTCGCCGCGAACACCGCTTTTGATGGTTACGGCGGCTTTGAACAGGCAGTTGCGGCGAGCGCTTCTTAATAAATTATAGTGGCAGAACCTTTACCAAGAAACTTGCATCCGGCGAAACAAAATGTTACGTAATCTTTTGACTGCATCCGGCAACTAACTTGAGGTACGGCGCCAAAGCTCAGGAATGATTGTTTACACGCCAATAAGCACAGACATCAGCTCACTGTTGCCAAAAACACAGAGAGATGTGGTTGATAAACATGAACACAAAAAATTTTATCAAGTCAAAACTTGATTTGCTGAACATCACGGTCACATGCATGCAGTATCAGCAAAAAGTCAGGCCGGCTAATAAATTCGACTTTGAAAGAAAAGTCTGGACTACAATAGCAAATGCGCAGCCAATCATTTCCTGGCCTCTTACATAACATTTTTCCGTTTCTAGGTACAGTACAGTTCTATTACATGGCAAATCCAAACTACAAGTCTAGCAAATTAGTAACCTCACAAACCATGACAGCTGGATGCCCTTTTGGGTGTTCAAACCACGCCATTCTCATACATCGAGCCATCTCTGGTAGTAGCATCTTCGGCCATGTCAAGCTCGACCATGGCAGCATCAACAAGAGACTAGAATCAAAACAGAAAAGAGTCAGCGCACCGTAGTTACCTTGCCAACACAAGCAAACCTAAACAACTGGATAATTGTTCTCAACAAACACTAGTGAATAAATGACCATGGAACTTGAGTCATGGAAGAAACAAAATGATGTGAAAATAACCTGCAGCCTCTGTTCAGCCGTTTTGACCCTATCATTGTAGTCTTGAAGTTGAAGAAAATGTTTGTACAGCTGCATATATAACGTTTTCATTAGACAAGCTATTGCAGGACTACTAATTGCATCTTGCATAAATAAGCAGCCAACAAGTGAAGAGCACATACGTCTGTAACAGCTAATTGTCGTTCTGAAGAGACTTTCCTCGCAGCAACCAGTTCATCCTCTAATTTCTGCAGTTTGATGCGAAAAATGTTTGTTTGACTTATCATCAGAACTCATCCCAAATGAGACTCCAAGTGATAGCCAAACAGTGGCTATCTCATATATGAATGGGGCAAATGATGACAGCAGAATCCTTTGAAAATCATGACATAGATCACCTGAGCTTTCTTCTGCAAATCTGCAATGTGTTGTTCTTTCGCAGATATTTTATCCTTAATCTGGTTAACCTGCAAAGCTCATGATATAAAATGCAGAAGAACAGTTAGCTCATGAACAAAAGTACTTGTGCCTATCAAAAAGGAGCTCAGCCTATAATGGTTCAGGGATCGTGCATCCCATGTACTATATAACTTCAGCTGAAAAGATAATACTATGGGGTGTTTGGAACCGCTCCAAAAACTCTACCGCGGAGCGGCTCCATAAAAACCTAGAGTTTATGGAGCACCTCTTTAGGTGCTCTGACAACTCCACCATTTTTTCTCGAATAGAGTGCACCTAAAAAACGTCGATCTACAAAATACTGAGCGGAGCAGTCCCAAACACGCCTTATATATTGTAATGCAATAGGCAACTAACTGTGAAGCTTTTTCTGAGTAAATAAGGCCTGTGCACTCAGTGATCATGCATGACTGTCACATGAGGTATCCAAGCATGTCAGTGTATAAAATAAAACTGATCTAAATATGAAAATTTCTGCAGAAGTCAAGCAAAAGATAAATCTTAAATGGAGCTACAAATTCAATAGGCATTTACCCTTTTTTGTACCTCACAAATGCAATGAGTTCATGATCTAATTATGCAGGCCATCAATATCCATAAATCTACATCCATTAAGCCTGGAGAACTTTGAATACTTTCAGATTTGCATTTAACATGTTTTCATCTTTATATTTGAATGCAATGTAGGCATTAACTTAGGCAAAGAAATAAATCCATCATGATTTTACACCAACTCTGAGATAGTGTCAGCCGATTTCATGGTTTCCATATCAAACTATAACACAGAACAAGGTCTTTAATGAAATGGCATGCCTCATTTTCAAGGTCCTCACGCATCTGAATAGTTTTATCCAACTGATTGTTTCCCTGATATACAAAAAGGAGAGAAATCAAAATTTTACCAAAACAAAAAGGAGTCGATATAAAGAGTCAGGAACAGCCCTTCACAGTAGCAAAGAAAATATGCACTTACATCATTTTGAAGATCATCACTGGAACTCGATAAATCTCTGCTATCACGACCTTTTGGGCGGCTGCATAGAGATCATTAGGAAAGTAAATGCCTCAGTTTTTTCCAAGGATTTATAGTTGATCCACGAAATATTTCCCATAGTGGTACAACCTTTCTTTATAAATAGACAGTAGTCATCAGTACATTAAAGTCTGGACTTAAGATACAACAATGGTGTAAATTTCACAGTAAGGGTAGCCAAACAAACATGATCTCTAATAATGTACCCAGTTCCTTATAAAATAATAATGAACCTAATTTCAGCATATGATAATGATGCCGTATAGTAGTATACAAGTTTATGCAATCTGCAAGGCCACTAGTTGCATACAAGAATTTTTACATGTTATGGGCAAACAAATCATGAAACCTGCTCATTATTCTAATTGTGCAGCCAGTATTCACTATATTATCTTAAAAATTATAATTGAATGGACAGAGAGTAATGCAATAACACATATAAATATCACTACAAACTGCTGTTCAAACTTCTCCAAGGTGAATATGGCTCTTTTCTTATTTGTTTACTCCCTCGTCCCTCTGTTCCAAATTGTAAGACATTTTTTGGCTTTTCTAGATATACATTGCTTTTACTATGTATTTAAACATAGTGTACATCTAAGTGCACAACAAAAGTGATGTTTCTAGAAAAGCCAAAACGTCTTAAAATTTGGAATGGAGGGAGTATAAGACAGAATTAGCTACAAGACTACAATCAAATTTTCCCTAGTACGTTCCAAGATCTTGAAGTGTGACGCCCCAGTTAAAAACTAAGAGATGCCCTAGCAAATTAATTTCAAATGGCCCAATAACATCAATTAAGCAGTCTGCAAATACCTAATATATACATGTCAATATATCAAACACAATGTTGCTTTCAAATATTAAAAATGGCTACCATGGTTAGCAATATCAACATAACTCAACTATGAAAAAAAAAAATCAACAAGTCACCTGAACCTTTTCCTTGTTCCATGTTCCCTATCTTTGTCATTATCTGAATCCATATTATGCATTTCCGCTGCACGATCATGTTCTCTAGGGCGTCTCTCATCTACTTCACGATCCATGGGATAGTCAATTTCTCGATTAAAGCCACCATGATCATAATCTCTTTCTCTATCAAGCTCACGGGATCTATCACTATCCCTGTCATGGTAGGGATCTCTTTCACGATCATAGCTCCGTTCCCTATCCCTTCTGTCCCAGTATGGATCTCTACCATACCTTCTTGGATCACGTCTGAAACCATCTCGACCAAAATCTCTAGGACCTCTTGTACGCACTTCATTTACTCGAACAACACGATTGCCTAATTTCTGTTCCAAACAAAAAAAAAGTCGCGTTAAACACAAGGTAAAGGAAAGGTGCCAAGTTCACAAATCAAAAGGAAGCATACTGCATACCTTGCCGTCCATGCCTGCAATTGCTTGCTCAGCAGCTCTGGGGTGAGTGAAAGTAACAAAACCATAACACTTGCCTTTGACAGTATGGTCATTAATCACCTGGAAGGCACAAATTAATCAGGAAACAAAAGCTATATAATCTCACAGACTCAAAACAGTTGGTTACATCACTATGAAGCATTGACTGTTAAATCATACCAGCAAACAAGTAAAACAAAACCAATGAAAATGCTTTTGTCTTTCTGTATGTATATGTGGTTTGGCAATTCCACACGCCACATTTGCAAATGACGATGCCATCACCTTCACACTCCTCTCATTCGGAGAAAAGTAAGATGCTCGAGACATATAAACCATAATGCCCTCAGCGTCCAAAAAAAAAAAACCAAACATTTACCGTGCAAATACAGCAACCAGATGAACTGAAAAATCTGAGCTATACTGAGAACAATTCTACCTGCCGCCAAATCATCGTGGCATTAAATTAGTTCAGCTATCAAAAACTCGGAATGGGCAGACACCACCTCCTCTCTTTCCTTTGTATTATTCTCATATTGTTTGTTTTTTTGTAAGACAGATCCTCACTAAGGCCCTAAAAGGGAGAAGAACCTTTTTGCCGAAGAAAAACGTCACAAAAAAGCCCCACGTAATAAAATCAACCCGCTTTTCCGCCATATTTTCAAAAAAAAAAAATCGACGGCCGCAGCGCAGCCTCACTGCATCGAATCAAACCAGCAGCGGCCGGGCAAACTTTCTCGCGAGCAAACGCGGGCGGGAGGGTGACTAAACGGAGAGAGAGTAGAGAGGGGGAGGAGCGGGGCGGGGGAGGACCTTGACGGAGACGATGGTGCCGTAGTACCCGAAGGCGTCGCGAAGCATCTCCTCGTTGGCCTCGTAGGGGAGGCCGCCGACGTAGACCGAATTCACCTCGTCCACCGCCATCTCTCTCCCTACTCTGGGGCGGCCGTCGGCGACGGGGCGGTGGCGGTGGCGGTGGCTGTGCGCGCTAGGGTTTTGGGTTTTCCCCCTCTCGCTCTCGTCGCCGCGACGACGACGACCGGCCCGGGGTGTGGGGAGGGAGGGACAGGGAAACACGAGACGAGCTGACGGATCTGATCTGGAAAAATCACGGAACAGCGTGTCCCTCGCCATCTGCGGCCGGCCGATCTCCGCCGTCCGTTTCGCTCACGGGGGGCGATGCGTTAGTGTGGATGGGCTGAGTAGCCCGTTCTCAGTCTTGGCCCACTTAAGATATGGCCCAATTGGAATATTTGCCCATTGGCTTTCCTCATCATAACTTGTGAAGATTTTGGAAACCCTCCATTTTTTTCAAACCTTTTTTTTTTTTAACGAGGAGAAACCTTACTGACTATTTTTTTGAGAATTACACTCACAACGCAGACGCTCACAACACGCACGTACACTCACCCCTATGAACACACGCACGCAAAACCCTACCCCTATGAGCGAAGGACGGCGGCCCGGCGGAGATTCTGGAGAGTCACCAACCTCCCGCGACTATTAAATCCTTGGGTCCCACTGCGAGCAGGGATTTGAACCCCTGGTGGGTAGGCCCACCTGGACCGTCCTACCAAAAAAAAAAAGCAAAAAAAAAAAAAAAAAAAAAGTGAGTCCGGTTTGCCTTTTTCTGTCTTTCCAAAACCAGATTTGTAGACTCCTTTTAACTCTCTTGAAACCATCTGATGATTTAGGTTTCGAAAGCACTTGTGGCTGGTGTAGCGTCACGTCAAATGTCCTAAATGACACCACATCTAGGTGTAAACTAGCGGTGGAGGTTGGATGTATGTTCATGGATATCAATGGATCTCTCTAGTTCAAAAAAAAAATAAATTAGGAATTCTTTTTTTTTTTTTTGCTAAAAAGCAAAACAAAGATCCTAGTTTATTTGCTAAAATTCATGAATGTTCAACTTCCACCTAGAGTGTAAACCATGATTTTTTTGGGGAAATATGAACCTAGTTTCGTGTTTTCTAAGTCCTAACAAACTAATATGAAATTTCTAATATTAAATCGTATTTTGTATTTTTTATTTAGTATTTTTAAATGCATATTTACCCTAGACTAGTTCGAAAGTCTGATTTAACATGATGCCGCATAGGATGACTAATGTGGCTGCACATCAATCAAAACCGCTCAGAGGCAAATGGAACAAGTTTCAAGAGTTGGGGAAGTATAAAAATCCAGTTTTCACTTGAGGGAGGCAAATTAGACTCACGCAATAGTACTTTTTCCTTTATATTGAGGGTATATATGGTATGTACATAAAGTGCAGGATAGCATGAGTGATGCTGATTTGTTGTGAGGAAAATAACATGGTGCAATGTTGCAATCATGTCAGTAAAGTGAGATCACTAATGTTGGTGGTAATTCGGTACCACCAGGGAGATAGTCGGCCAGCCACTATCATGCCCCATCCATTATGTTTCTTTCAAGAATGAAAGGGCATATCAGCTAAAGCCCCATCCATTATGTTTCTTTCAATAACGAAAGAGGTATCGGCCCAAGATTATACACACGAGCTGACAGGGATCCATGTGTCCGTTTCCCTAGGCTTTTCAATAACGAAAAGCGGGGATATCGGCCCAAGATTATACGGGTTGGGGCGGGTTGGGTTGACAAGGGACGGGTTACATGTGTCCATAAGTCATATCATCCGTGACCGGGTTGGGGCGGGTTGGGGCATTGAGCCCGGGCGGGGCGGGTGGTAGTTAAAGTTTTTAAAATATGGGTTGGGGTGGATTTAAATGACTTTTTCAAAAGGATTGATGACGAATAATGTCGAGCCCTGATAAGATTCTTCGCTTTACATCGCCTTAATCCAGTTCAACGGATTGGTGTAGCAGCTATGCTTGTGCCCGCCTGTTGCACGCGCTCTCCAGCGATCACACAAAAACATTCCCAGTTCCACTCTCCATCGATCACACCCAAACAATCCCAGTTCCGTTAGAGTATGGGCATTTTGCATCACTGATTGAACCATGACCATGTCCGCCTTTTATGCTCAGCTGTGGGCCTGCGGTAAAGGACTAGCTAATAACCTTACGTGTAAAAGGAAAAGGCTTTACCTGGCTACATCACTGTTTAGTACGAATATATGGATAAATTGAATATATGATAGCAAAATTATTTTGCACAAGGACTAGCTAATGAAGATTATCATAAAACAGACTTCCCAAAATTTTTAATAACAAACAGAAACAGTTTATACCTATGGAATGAAACAAACAGCTACAGATACTCACGGTGAAGTAAAAAAAATATGCTACAACAACAGAAGAACAGGCCTTCTTATTTCTCATATCATTCCTGCCTTCTTCAGCAGCTCCAGATAAAAGGCCCAAGAAACTTATGGTTCCTCCAAAGGCTTGTACTAACTAAATTTCTTGGGGAAAACTTATTGAGACTGTTGGCCTGATTTCTCCGTGGTTGTGCTCTCAGGTTCTTGAGACTGTTTGGTAGCTGCGCCATTTGTAGACGGCTCACTAGCTAGAGTTTCTTGGAGGGAACCATTTCCAGTCTCGACTACTTTGGCAGTTGTTTCGACGGCCTGTGCTTTCAGCATCTTTTCTTTCTCAAGGTCTTGCTTTGCCAGGGAAGAAAACTGCGAGTCTAGGGACCTTACAGCACCCAGCCATGCAAGAACAATCACCAGGAGTATTCCACCAAGGTAGGGTGTTGAATTCGCAAGAGATCCAAATGACAGGATCATGAACTGCTGGATCAAAGCACCTCCAGATTTCCCCAAGGGGTTGCAGACAACGTCAATAGCTGCTTTACCTTTAACCTGTTATCAAGACCAGAATGAGTTGAGAACAAAAGCAAGAAATGAATATGAAGGTTTCATCCAACTGAACATTGGATTTTATTTATTTATTTATTGTGTGTGTGGGTGGGGGGGGGGGCATATTTGCCATCATCCACAAAAGCATAAAATCTAATTATGTACTGTATGTTTACATGACTTTTGGTAGAAGATTATGAGCCTTTCACTTGGACTAAGTCACATATCGCAGTGTTTCACAGATACAGGTACAACTAGAGTCAAGGACAAATCAGCAGAATATCTTTAGAGCTAAATTTAACACATGTTCCAGTTTTCAACATCAAAGAAATTAATGTGCCTTCATTAAAAATAGGAACCTCATGTTCTACAACTATGTTATATGCTGATCCCACCAACTCTGATGAGGTTAAGTGATCAGGTACCACCAGTAAATAGTCGTAAAAAAAAGTATTATAACTTAAACTGCACACTGGAGCAATCAGACCAATACTGTGTCATTTATGGCAAGATATGCATTCCATGCGAATCTACACAAGAATCGGTAGGTTTTGGAGACTCACCTTCATATCCTCATCCAAAGGAATGTATGCCATCTCTTTGCAAGGATCAAACAGACTGTATTTTGCACTCTTACTGAATATGTTCTGCATTGCTCCAACATAGACTGCCGCAAGCAAAGGCGTCATCCCAAACTTGGTCATAAGAGGAGTCAATGGCTCACCGAACAAAATCAGTGAGAAGAAGCCAACTCCTGTGAGAAGCAACACTGCAGGCGTGATCGTAGCTGCAACTCCCCACCCAAACTTTCTGAGGATTACTCTCCCTAACAACATCATTGTGAATGTAGCTATGCCGGTGGCGGTTGAGAAATCACCCATGAATGAAGAATATTCATTTGGACTTGGGAACTGCAAGACACCAGCAGAAAATTAATTGGCAACTAGACTCTGTATATGTTATTAACAGACTAGAATCCATGTTTTTAGATTAACTTACCTGTGCCTTCAATTTTGATTTCCATGTCACCTCCACAAGGTTAATGCTTATTCCATAAGCAACGACCAATGTGGCAAGATCCCTCACATACTGAGATGACAACAGAACCTTCATGCTCTCACCCAGGCTGAGCTTTGGCTTGTCCTGAAAGGTTATGTTCGCAGCATTGTTAAGGAGAGATCCATAAACACAAGCAGAAGAATAGTAGAAATTCTGCAAGGTCCAACCTACCTTCTTTTTCCGCTCAACTACGGGCACAGATTTGTTATCAATAAGAAAGTTGTTCACTCCCCAGTAGATACCGGTGATGACAAGACCCAGTACAACCACTATGCTCATCATGGCCTTCAACGAAATTGCCCAACCATCCACTCCAGGACCCAAATTCTTCCTCATGTTTGAGAAATATTTCACCGTGCGCCCAGAGAAGATGAGCGCCACATTGGCGCCAAGCCCAAACAGCGGGTAGAACTCTTTGGCCTCTTCAACTGTAGTAATCTGCAACGATTAAAAACACCTGAAGATTAATAACCAAACAGCAAGCACATCGGGCAACTACATATTGGCCTTGATCTTGGAAGGAATTTAAGGAAACTCTGTTATTTTTGTTTAGGAAAGGGGATATTCAGAGTCCAGAACAGAGCCAGCAGCATCAATTACTACTTGCAATTTTAAAATGTCTCACTAGCAGTTCAGCCGCAATAGGTGAAGCATTATTAAATCATTAGCTGTGACAGACACACAGAGACGACACGGGGTGTAAATAGATGAATTGCGTACCTGATTTGCAAACCCCCAGAAGAGGACGGATATGACGACGCTGCCCCAGAGCTCGGCCATGACGTAGAAGAGGCAGAAGCTCCAGACGCGGAGGATGGCGACGGGTCCGAGGAAGCTGGGCCCGAGCGAGGCGAGGAGGCGGTCGGCGAGCGCGGTGGGGTGGATGGCGTCGCGCATGGGGTAGAGCACGTAGGCGAATGCGCCGAAGAAGGCGATGAAGGGGAAGATGACGGCGTAGAAGAGCGCCTCCTTGGAGAGGACGTCGGCGAGTTTGGTGTAGAGGAGCATGAAGCCGACGGCCATGGGCAGGTTGACCCAGGTCTTGAGGAACGGGATGATCTCGGCGCTGCTGCCCTTGGCGGTGACCACCAGCACGTCCTTGGTGTCCCGGAGGATGGTGTAGTTGAAGAGGATGCAGAAGAACATGAGCCCCAGTGGGACGATCTTCTTCAGCGTCTTCGTCTCCACGCCCAGGAACTTGGGGCGACGCCGCCGCGTCGTCCCCGGGCGCTGGGGCCGCGGAGGTGGCGGAGGCGCGGAGGGGGAGGGAGGTACGGGCGGAGTGGGAGCGCGGCGGGCAGGCGGAGTGGGGCGGGCTGGGGACGTGGCGCGGGAGGCTGAGGCTGAGGCGGAGCGGCGGGGCGTGGCGGTGGCGGAGGAGGTGGTGGTGGTGTCCGGTGGAGGCGGAGACGGGGGGGGGACCGGGAGGCGGAGGCGGTGGCTTGCGACGAGGCCGGACTCCATGGTGGTGGTGGCGGAGGAGGCGTGGAACCTCAAATATCTCGCGGCTGGAGGTGGAGGAGATAAGGTCGGGCGCCCGGCAAGCAGGGGGTTTGGGAAGGGGAGGCCGCTCTCTTATACTCTGCCAGCCTCTAGGAGATGGAGATGGTGGTGGATGGATGGAGATGGCGCAGAGATTAATTAGAGGGAGGGATTAATGGAGTGAGCCTTCGCTAATCGTGGAGGACAGGACAGGGGAGAGTGATTGTAAACGAACGAGCTGACGGGTGGGGTCGGGACAGGGTGGGTCACTGGCTACTTGCCTAGTGAGGATATTTCTCTCCTGCTTTGTTTTTGCATTTATAAAATTGGCTTTTATGTAATGCAACACACACGATATGCCAAGGCCTTGTTTAGATGGCTAAAGTTTTGTCAAAAACTTGCAAATTTTGACTCTCTCTCCATCACAGGAACAAAATCATCAAAAATCCTTATGGATAGTTGATAAATGTAGGTAAAAAAAAATAACTATTTATAGGAATTTGTTGTAAATCACGAGGCGAATCTTCAATTCCAGTTAGTCCATGATTTTAAAATGGAAACCAAATACAAACGAAAAGACCTCATGAAAAATTCATAGTTGCACAAGGAACAAGGCAAATATGTTGCCATCTAAACGAGGCATGCCCCATATATATAATTCATAAGCACTTGAATAGCCATCAAATCTCAACAAAATATTAGCATGTTTTATCACCACTAATACATTGAAGAATATGTAAATAAGCAAATATAAAATAGTATAGAGTCATGCATTTACAATGAAGTACATACATTAGTGTAATATGAAATTTTGGATTTTTCTATATGCCACACTTAAAATTACCAAATCCATGAAATTTGTCAAAATTTTGAACCATGGTTGAAGTAGCCTTAGACCCTAGAGATTAAATAAAACTTTGTTTGGTTTTAGGGACTTTTGTGTTGGGACAAAAAAAATTCTTAAAAGTCCCTAGAAAACCAAATATGAGATACTTTTTTAGGTTTTTTTTTTTTTTTGCTAAAAGTCTCTAGAAGTACCTCTTTGAAGGATTGCTTCCAAAAATTTCTAAAACCAAAAAGTCTTAGGACTAATTAACCAAACATGGCCTAATATCTTATAGGACATGTTTGATTGGAGCCTCCTTAGGTAGACAACTTTTACACCCACTAACTAAAAAACTCTTTCCTTCCTAAATAAGTGGCCGTTTATTTTTTTAGAGTCAAGTGTTATTTTTAAGTTTAAGATCTATATTTTTGAAAAAATATTAACAATATTTGTATTTCTATTTTGTTTATTTAAAAATACAATTTATTATAAGTCTAATGATATTTATTATGCTCATCTTAATAATAGTACTTTTAATAATTAATCGGACCTTAAAAGTTTAGCTAATTGAAAAATGAGGTGTCTTACTATTTTTGGGACCGAGGGAGTAGATAAAAGGAGCTTATGAAGAGTTAGATTATTTGATTTTGTGTTTGTTTTATGGTCCAAAAGTTGCCTGAACTATGTTTTCTAGGCATAGGCGTTATACAAGGAGAGTTGCTCAAACAGGGGCGAAGCTATGACCACTAGTACCTAGGAGATCAAATTTTAACATCTATAAGTGCAAGAGGAGAGTTGAAGGATTGGACTGGCTTCCATCTGTACTAGTATGGACAAGAGGGTGCTAGGCCTATGAAGCTAAAAACAAAAAACATCAAGGGGAAAATTTCAAATGCTAGTTTTCCATTTAGCTTATTGTGGGAGGGATATAGTACTACTTTAATCATCCTAAAAAAAAACATGCACTTATTATTTCCCGAGAAGTCGAATGATTTGATCAAATTTATATAAAAAATTGTTTGGCACTTATAATACAAAAGAAATATCAATAAATTATTAATAATAGTAAATTTGTTTGACATATAAATATTAATTTAGTTTGTAAACGTTTAGTCAAACTTTATTAATTTCTGTCAAAAATTTCATAGTTGCATGTTTTTTTTTGAACCGAGTGAATAGAACGTATATCGGTTGGAAGTACCATTTTGGTATATACAAATGAGTTATCCGTAGCTCTCGTAGTAGTAGTAGATATACTGGCCCTGGCATTTTGTAAGATCTCCGGTACGGTTGTGACTTATGTGTTGGTGCCTAGAGCCTCCTCCCGTGTGGCCGTGTGTCCGTGTCGGGACTCGGAACACGCGGCACTGCACGTCGTCGCTCGGCATCTCGAATCTGGATGGGCGGGTGGACGCACGCGTCGCCGGGCGGGCCCGGGACGGGGTCCTCGCGGCGGATGGATTGACGGCCAGGAGCTCGCCGCGATTCCTCTGTTACCCCACCGCACCAGCGTGTCCCGTGAACGTGCCCCAGTCGGCCCTGTTCGCTGAACCTTTTAGGGAACGTCCGCCCGCTCGCTGCCGCCGCCGGGCGGGCCTCCACGGCAAAATGGACGGTCTGCAACGCTCGCTCCGATCCGGCACGTGTGTGGCGGCGAGGCTCGTAATGGCCGAGACTCGAGCGAGGCTTGCCCTAGAATTGAACACACGAGTGGGTAACCAGTGGAGTCGCTTATTAGCTACTCCATTCAATATTGTTTTTCTTTTCTAACAAACTAGCATTAGTCTTTTGCTTTTGAGCCTAGTTGCTATGTAACTTTCTTGTACAGCCTATTATTTCAGTACCACTTTTTTTCACATTTTTTCCGTCACCGTTTTTACGCCTTGGGCTGTCTGCCTTCCGCGCTACGTCTAACGTGGGCCAGCACCCACGCTGCGTGCGACGAGGCAACTCCCCGTCCCGTGTCTCGTGCGGCCCGCAACTGAGTACTAGATGCAATCTGCAGCGCAACTTAGAGGCGAACTCTGTTTCCCTTTGGTGCCCGTCCGCAAAGTGTGTGTCTTGTTAGATTAATTGGGCTTGTCCGCTAGTGTGTGTCTTGTTAGATTAATTGGGCTTAGCCCATTAGTTAACTAGCAATTAATCAAGGAAACTCCAAAGGCCCACACATTTATGGTAAGTGGAGTGGGATTAGTACCACATGGTACACTCACTAAGAGAGTGCTTAACTTAAATAGTGGATTAGTTGGTGCTCGCGTGAGGAGTGAGAGGAACATGGGAAGCCACGCGTAGCCGCCGCCGCCGCCGAGCCGAAGTCGTCAGCGCGCGCTTTGGCCTTGGCCTTGGCCTTGGCCTTGGCGGACGTGATGTGATTGTGCCTTTTTGTGGCACACCGAACGCCCCAACGGCTACATGGCCCGTGCAACGGTCGCAAAGGGGCATATGGGTAAACATACCGCGCGGTGTGCGCCCTAGCCGAGGGCTAAAGGGTAACTGCACATGTGCAGTGTGCGCCCTAGCCAAGGCAAGAGGGTAAATGCACCTGTGCGGTGTTTGCCCTAGCTGGCACTATAAATACCGGCAGCCTCACCCATGGGTATAATCTGAATACCTTGCTTATGCTATTTTTCTTGTTGGAGAACTAGGCTTAGCATATGATGCTAGTTGCGGTAGCATGTTGAGTTTCCTTATGCCTATGATATTCTTTGTTAGCATACATGATGTCGTTTTTATGGGTTAATATATCTCGTAATATGCCTAAATCTTCAACAATCCAAAAAAACTTGATAGGTTCATTCACGAGTGCTAGCTTTGTTTGCGTCATTGAAACCACCGCTTTGAATGATGATGGTTCAAACTATAAGATCCGGGCGTGTCCGATCCAAGTTGTGGTTTACCGCAATGAGATGTGACCATGTGATCGGGGAAAGCGACTGATCCTCCTCTTTTCTGGCGAGGAAGAAAGGAGTTTTGGAGGCGGATAACTTTGTTCCGAGATGCTCTCATCAAGATTATACCCGAGAGTATGATGCAAGTGTATATGGATTCGCCCACGGGCAAGGACATGTGGGATACACTTGAGGCCAAGTTCGGGGTTCCCGATCTGTCGGCAGAGAGCTGTACATCATGGAGCAGTACTATGACTTCAAAATGGTCAATGACCGTTACGTGGTCCAACAGCTCATGAGATACGAGATCTTTGGTAAAGGAACTCAAGACCATGGAGTGTGTGCTTCCCGACAAGTTTGTGGTCGGCGGTATCATTGCCAAGTCGCCACCTACTTGGTCGACTTTGCCACTACTCGAGGCACGGGAGGCGGCGCTCGGTGTGAATGACCTGATTTCCATCCTCACTGTCGAAGAGAATGCAAGGGCTAAAGAGAGCCGTGGCAAGAAGGTGTATGAGGAGGGAGGCTCTAGCGCCAACATGGTGCGTAAGAGGAACCCTCAAGAACCATCGAGGAGGAAGAAGAATCCTCGGAACAAGAATGCTTTGTCAAGCCAAAGGCTGCAAACTTCAAGAAGAAGAGCAACAAAAAAAAAGGGTCTTTGCTATGCCTCGCGGTGGAGAGGGCCACTTTGCGAAAGATTGCCCCGACCGTGCGGATAAGGTGAAGAAGTCGCAAAAACATCGTGATTAGTGAAATTTGAAGGATCGGGTACGGTAAATGTTTACCTACAGTTCTTTTCGGTTTGTCTCGCGCTGATTGGTGGGTTGACACGAGGGCGCTAATGTTCATGTATGTGCTGACATTTCTTTGTTTTCTACTTACCGGGATGGCGGTCGAGGTTCCTCTACGCCGATGGGGAACGGGACTTATGCATCTCATACGTGGTGTTGGTACGGTCAATCTGAAGTTTACTTGAGGGAAAGATCGGCTGTTGAAGAACGTGCAAGCATGTCCCCCGCTATCAAGAAAAATCTAGTGAGCGGCTCTCTACCGTGTAGGGATGGCTACTGAGGCTTGTCTTTGAGTCCAATAAATGTGTTGTATCCAAGTGTGGAACTTTTGTTGGAAAAGGCTATGAAAGCGGAGTCTTGTTCCGCTTGTCTTTGATGGATTCTAGTTCTAAATTTGTAAACCATGTGAGACATGGTGATGAATCTAATGTTTGGCATTCGAGATTATGTCACATCAATTTTGGTTGCATGACGCGCTTAGCTAATTTGAAATTAATCCCTAGATTGATTTGATCAAAGGAGAGAAGTGCCATGCGTGCGTTCAAGCAAAGCAACCTCGCAAACCTCACAAGGTCGCGTGAAAGAGCCGAGGAATTTGGCACCTCTAGATCTCATTCATTCCGACCGTGCGAGATGAATGGTGTGCTAACAATAGGCGAAAAGAAATATTTCATGACTTTAATTGATGATAGCACTAGATATTGCCGCATATACTTGTTAACAACAAAGGATGAAGCATTGCATTACTTTAAAATCTATAAAGCTGAAGTGGAAAACCAACTCGAAAGAAAAATCAAGCGGTTGCGGTCCGATCGTGGAGGGGAATATTTCTCCCATGAGTTTGACTCGTTTGCGAGGAACATGGAATTATTCATGAGAGGACACCGCCTTACTCCCCCAGTCAAATGGAGTTGCCAAAAGAAAGAACCGCCTTTGTGTGACTTGGTAAATGCCATGCTAGAACTGCGGGGGCTATCAAGGAATGGTGGGGTGAGGCTATCTTGATCTGCGAGTCATGTCCCGAATAGAGTTCCTACAAAGAACAAAGAGGTAACACCATTCGAGGAATGGGAAAAGAGAAAACTAAATCTCTCATACTTGCGCACGTGGGGATGTTTGGCTAAAATGAGTGTGTCAATAACCAAAAGCGTAAACTTGGACCAAAAGGCGTTGATTATGTATTCATTGGTTATGCACTAAACGGCGTGGGATATAGATTTACGGTCATCCAAGATGGAGTGCGACATGCGTGTCGGCGCAATTATGGAATCGAGAGATGCTACATTCTTTGAGAATGAATTTCCTATGAGAGGAAGTAAAGTGGGCAAGTCTAGTCATGAACGGACTATTTCCCTCGATGTACGTGCCAACAGAGATTGTTGAGCAAACAAGCGTGGAAAGTTACGGGAGGATAATATTGAGGTCACTTTCGAAAGAGCAAGAGAGACGAGAGGGTTGCAAAATCCTTTGGTGATGACTTCACTATATACCTTGTGGATGACACCCCAAACACCATTGGTGAAGCATATTCCTCTCCCGACGCTGACTATTGGAAGGAAGCGGTGCGGTGTGAGATGGACTCGATTATGACTAATGGAACCTGGGAAGTTGTAGACCGTCCCTATGGGTGTAAACACGTGGGGTGCAAATGGGTGTTCAAGAAAAAGCTAAGGCCCGATGGTACCGTTGAAAAGTACAAGGCCGGGCTCGTGGCTAAGGGTTATACCCGTAAAGAAGGCGAGGACTTCTTTGATACCTATTCACCAGTTGCCAGATTGATCACTATTAGGTGTATTACTCGCCCTTGCTGCCTCCCAAAATCTTCTCGTCCACCAAATGGATGTTAAGACGGCTTTTCTAAATGGAGATTTGGAAGAGAAAATTTACATGGAGCGGCGAAGGGTTTGAAGTAAAGGGTCAAGAAGGAAAGGTGTGTAAATTATTGAAGTCCTTGTATGGCTTAAAACAGGCACCCAAGCAATGGCACGAGAAGTTTGACAAAACCATGACATCTGGCGGCTTTGTTGCGAATGAGGCCGGCAGTGTGTGTACTACCGCTATGGTGGGGAGAAGGAGTAATCCTATGCTTGTATGTGGATGACATACTAATACTTGGGACAAGCCTTAATGTGATTGAGGAAGTCAAGGTTTTCTTGTCACAAAATTTTGACATGAAAGACCGCGAGTAGGCGATGTAATCTTGAACATAAAGCTGCTGAGGGAAGAAAATGGTGGGGTGACATTGGTACAATCTCACTATGTGGAGAAAGTTTTAAGCCGCTTTGGCTACGATGATCACAAACCTATTTCTACTCCATACGATCCCAAGCATAATCCTAAGGAAGAACCGAAGGATAATGAGAGATCGGTGAGATACTCCCAAATAATTGGCTCTCTAATGTACCGGCCGGGCGACAAGGCGACATCTCTTATCTTTGTGAGCAAATTGAGTCGATTCACATCGAATCCAGGGAGATGATCATTGGAACGCTCTTGAGAGAGTAATGCGATACACGAAGGGTATGACCAGCTTTGGCATTCACTACACCGGATACCCAAAAGTATTGGAGGGATATAGTGATGCAAACCGGATATCGATCTTGATGGTTTGAAAGCCACAAGTGGATATACGTTCACACTTGGAGGTGGCTTTGTTTTCACGGAAGTCTTGCAAGCAAACTATCATGACGAAGTCTACAATGGAAGCGAGAACTAACGGCATTTGATACCGCCTCTATTTAGGCCGAGTGGCTTCGTGAGCTCCTAATGGATCTGCAGGTGGTTGAGAAACCTATACTGCGGTGTCTATGAACCGTGATAATCAAACGGTGATAACTAAAGTTCATAGTTCGAAGGACAACATGAAGACCACCGGACACGTGAGACGACGATTGAAATCTGGCGTAAAACCGCGAAACTCAGGAGTAATAGGCGTGGACTATGTCCATACGTCTAAAAATACGCGGATCAATTTACTAAGGGACCGTCACGGAATGTGATAGATAGTGCATCGAGTGAGATGGGACCGAGACCCACCTAAGATTTATCACAGTGGTAACCTATTCTACGTGATCGGAGATCCCGTGAAGTAGAGTAGCGAGACAATTTGGTGGTAGATCGGGAGGAGAGACCCTTGCAAAGGTTCATCTCTTGAGTAAATGCACTTCTCTTCTATACGTATGGCAGGTTGGTATAGATCTTAATGTGCTTTGAGTGGCTATTTAAAAGCGAGAGATGTCGATCCCTGAGGACATCTTAAAAGAAGCACACCTATATGGGTTATTTGCTAGTCACAGTCTATGAGATTCGGGTGATCTCTAGATACTCATGAAAAGGCACGGAGATTGACTTATATGCTCCAACCGGAGGGGATGCTCTAGACAGCCCGGTATCGATTAAGGAAGGCGAGTAAGCTCTACTCGCACAAAAGCTGTCAATTCAAGGCATAGTCCATTGGTGGGTTGTGAACTAAAGCAAGCTCTCTTCCTAGATGGATGTTCAACTTAACAATCTCCATCGAAACACTTGGTATATTAAACAAGCTTAGAAAGCGAGACCATATTTTGTGCGGGCTTTGGACTTTGGTGGGGATTGTTAGATTAATTGGGCTTAGCCCATTAGTTAACTAGCAATTAATCAAGGAAACTCCAAAGGCCCACACATTTATGGTAAGTGGAGTGGGATTAGTACCACATGGTACACTCACTAAGAGAGTGCTTAACTTAAATAGTGGATTAGTTGGTGCTCTCCGGTAGGGTGAGAGGAACATGGGGAAGCCACGCGCGCACGCCGCCGCCGCCGTCTTAGCCGAGCCGAGGCCGAGGCGCGGGCGGCGCGTCGCTCGCGTCGCCGCCGCAGCGCCGTGGCCTTGGCCTTGGCCTTGGGCGGACGTGATGTGATTCGCAAAGGGGCATATGGGTAAACATACTGCGCTGTGTGCGCCCCAGCCGAGGGCTAAAGGGTAAGCACATGTGCGGTGTGCGCCTAGCCGAGGGCAAGAGGGTAAATGCACTTTGTGCGGTGTGCGCCCTAGCCGGCACTATAAATAAGACCCGCCTCCCCTGTCATCCCCATCCATCGCCGCCACTCTCTCTCTCTCTCGTCCTTGTTCTTGAGCTTGAGCTGAAGTCTCGCATCTCCGCCCCGAGCTCCCTCGCGCGCCTGGGGGACTCCGGCGCAGTAGGCCTCCGGGAACTCCGTCCGAGTCCAGCGCACCCGCACGGGTAGGCGGGCGATCAAGTTTTGGGAGCGCTCACGAGCGCGATCGCTCCTCCCGTGATCGTGACCGATGGCTCCTACGACGAAGCGCCGCCACCGACGCCAACGTTCTTCGCAACCGGATCCGGTGATGTGCATGCCGCGAATGCCGGCGGCCTCACCCATGGGCATAATCTGAATACCTTGCTTATGCTATTGCTTACTGTTGGAGAACTAGGCTTAGCATATGATGCTAGTTGCGGTAGCATGTTGAGTTTCCTTATGCCTATGATATTCTGTTAGCATACATGATGTTGTTTTTATGGGTTAATATATCTCGTAATATGCCTAAATCTTCAACATGTCTCACACAGAAGCCCGATGGCTTTGCTTGCTAGGCTAGACTAGCGGCAAGCTAGCGGCGACCCAAGGAACCACGCGTGAGTCGGGAAGCACATGCACCGATGACCCATCCATGGTAGCTCTCCCGCACGCAGTTCAACTTGGACAAATTCTTTCATACACTCGCCATCATACATCGTTGTGGTGCATCCCTCTACGCCAAATCATGTTTTGTACTTAGTTCTTTAATACTCCATACATTTCAAATTATAGTTCACTTTGGCTTTTCTAGATGCATATCTTTTACTATGCATCTAGACATAGTGTATAACTAGGTGTATAACAAATGCAATGCATCTAGAAAAGCCAAAGTGAACTATAATTTGGAACGGATGGAGTATATGATGTTTAGAACAAACAAATTAGTTCATTTTTACCTAACTAGCTTGTCGTAGGCGTCATATATTTAAAAACGAAGGGAGTATTTTTACAATGTGTAGCACATTTACAAATTTATTCTATAATAAAAACAAGGTTGTGTTATTATTACTTTAATTTTGTGCCATATTTTTTTGTAATATATATGTGGTCTCTTTTTAAAAAGTTGCTCGGCTATATTTTCATCAGCTCGCCCTTTGCCGTCACTAGGAGACATGCTCCCACGGTCGGGCGCGCGCCACGCTCCCGTGGACATGTGACGCGGGGGGGCTCTGACTACATGCGCATGGCGGGCGCATCCCGTCGCGAGGCGATTACTCCGGCTCAACGGCGAGGTGGGCGGGCCGGTGACGCGCCCGGGTAGGGGAGATCATGGAGCCGAGGGCGGCGAGAGCGAGGTGGAAGGGTTCATGCTTTGGACTTGAGCTCCTCCCGGCACCGTCGGCAAATGACGAGGCGGGCAATGTATGGGTGAGGGAAGTAGTGAGGCGGGACTTGTTGTGGGGAGTGCCGAATCGAGCTTGGTTTGGAAGGGAAGGGACGTTCGCCAGGTGCTCGTGGAAATGCACGTAAAGCGTCACGTCTGTTTTAGCTGTGCTGAATTCCAAAAATTAAGACATTTCGTTTTATACTTTGTAATGGAGGTAATGGTATATTACTTCTGCCAACCTTGGATAGATATTGCAACTAGGTGCCTTCTGGGTCTCACATGCAAACTAAGATAAACCTCTTCTACATCTTTATCGCTCTATTTTGATTATAGTCTGTATCTAAACTACGCCCATGCTTTTTCTTGTTCCTATGACTCTACTTGCGAAGTCATTTCATCATTCCCTCGCTTCAAGTCATTTCAATACTCCATACTTCGTTGCAACAAGCCCTCCCGCCCCCATGATCCACTAGAATTTGAATGGAGGGGGTGGGCGTCATGATCCGTAATTGGGCCAGCCCGAGAGTGGCTAATTGGGCCAAAACGGCCGCCGGCCCAGAGGGGCGGGGGAGGCGCAGGGGAGGGAAGGCCGGCGGCGCCACCGCCGCTTTCCCTCTCCGCACGACTCGAGTTTGCCGTCTTCAAGTTAGGATTATCTTAGGTAATTTTGGTGTGCAAAGGGGCTATCTCATCTATAAGGGAGACCCTTATTAGGAAATAATAAAATAGGAAATTGCTTGTAAAAGGTATTCCGGTCGTATAAGGAAACCTTATAGAGATTGCTTAGATTACAAATCCCACTAGTCGGGCTATATAAGCAAGAGGCATGTAATCTCTAGGGGACAAGCAAGAAAATAAAAATATCTCTTTGCCTTCGGCTCTGTGCCGCCGCCGCCCCTGGGCGCCCTGGCCGCTCGCGCGTCGCGCCGCGCCGCCGCCCGCGCCCTCCGGCCGGCGTGGCCACCGCCGCCGCCCACACGCCACCGCCACCACCATCATCATCCTCCTCCCCTCCAACCTCCAATCCACGTGTCAATTCCGGCCCAATCTAGCCGGAATCGGACGCCCGGTATCCGGAGACGGGGACGATTCCCACCACCCATGGCTTCCGAAATCAAGGAGTTCACCGCGGCGCTGAAGGATCTCCTCGGCGTCCCTGCGCTTTCGGATCGCCCGGGCGCCGATGACATCGAGACTTCGCCACGCCGGATGGATGCGTCTTCATCACGTCAGGACCCCCGCGACGTCACGGCGACTCACGGAGGAGGATAGCCCGCCCGGTTGCCGCGCCCGGCCGGCACGGGTCGCGCCGCGCCTAGCCACCGCCCGCCCCGCCGCTGGATTCCATCGACGGCCGACCCCTCGCTATCCTCGCACCGGAGGAAGTTGTCGGCATTCTTCGGTGATGCTCGGCGGAAGTCATCGACGTCACCCTCAACGACACCGCCGCGACCGGCCGCCACCTCCCTCACCATCGACACCGCAACCGTGAAGGACGCCCCAAAGAGCGGTGCCAGCCTCGCGGCACCCCTCAAGTCCCTACCCGGGCGCCACCCGGCGCCGGGGATCGCGCCACCGCCGGCGTTCAGCCCGTGGTGCCACCCGCGGCATCACATCCTCAAGCTACGTCACGCACCGCAAGGCCAGGAGTACGACGGCACCGACGACCCGGACCTGCGGCCGCGAACCGGAACTCTTTTTCCGAGCCTTAACTTGAGATCGGCCCCGGCCGACTATGTGAGTTACGCCGCATTTCCACCTCGTTGGTATTAATGCGCCGGTTCATGGATGCGGTCCAAGACGAACTCCCCGATCAAGTGGGACGAGTTCACTCATCGCCACGCCATCGCGGACCGCCCACCTACCTCGACACCCGGGGCGACGCAGCGCCTTCCCGAAGGCAAAGGCGAGCGACTACATCAACGCCTTCGAGAACTATGCACTACGCATGAAACTTGAGGGACAGGCGCCACCGTGTCGGACTCTTCGTGGAAGGCCTACGGGAGGCGCCGCAACACGCTCGAATGGTTCGAGCCTCGTTCGTTGGAGGGAGGCCATCGATCTTGCTGCCGCTACAACGATGACGAGCGGACTACGCCATCAAGGATGCCGACACGGCACCACAACGACCCGACCGCCGCAAACACCCAAGCGGCCTCGACGGCGACATAGCGACGCGCCTGTGTTACCGCATACCGGAAAGCAACACCTTCTTTGTTGCCATGGAAGACATCGAGGGGCCGACGGCAAGCGTCATGATCAGCGAGCCGCAAGTGGGCACAACTACCAACAAGGAGCTCGGGATCATCTCGGTGCCATCGATTTGGGATCAAGCTGCGCGCGAGAATGGAGTCTCCGCTACGGCATCGTGAGGTACTTCCACCGCTACTACATCCCCGCCGCCAGAGCTTCTCGGGACTTCCTGTTGGGCGAGAACGTTCCACCGCACGGCGTAGCGGTGGGCTTCCACCTCCCTAATCGCCCTCGGGAGGATCGGGCGTTTCCGGCAAGCGTCCTTCTTCTCCAAGCGGCGCCCGACGGCGGATCGGGGGTGCCACCGTCCTCCTCTTAGACAACAATGGCGGCGTCTTCTTCCACATCGACAACATCACGGTTGGCGCCCGTGGACAAGGGAGGCGGTTTGGGACCCCGTCGGCACACCCGGTGACCTCCTCTCACGGCTGCCTCCTCGACTTCACCTCGTCGCCACCCCACGTCGCCGACATGTCTACTGCGGGCAACTTCATGCAAAGGTGACATTGCCGGCTACTTACACCTACACGTCTCCACCTCCGGCTCGCCCGGATGCTCGGTGTCGGGCACCCTCGGCCGCCTCCGTCATGCGTCGTGCATGCGCTGAACGTTCCTTCGTGCAGCCCCGGGCGAGCTTCAAGTTCGGCATCTACGCCCGGCGGTTTCCACCTCGACTTTCTCCTTCTCCGATAAGGACTCCAGCATACGCAACGACGACAACGACAAGTGCGGCCCTCTCATCCTCTACGGGCACTGGAATTCTCGCTTCCCCGGACGGCGTGCCTTTCGCCACCACCGGGTGGGTTGGGCGGCACGTGCCAGCGCCGCCTCGTCGAGCGGTGGGGAAATGTCATGATCCGAGTGGGCCGCCCGAGAGTGGCTAAGTGGGCCAAAGCGGCTGACGCCCCGGCCCGGAGGAGGGGGCGGCGCGCTGCGCCAGGAAGGCCGGCCCCCGCGCCGCCGCCCCTCCCTCTCCCGACGGCTCCCGTTTGCTTCGTCTTCAAGTTAGGATTATCTTAGATAATTTTGGTGTGCAAAGGGGGCTATCTCATCTATAATTGAGACCCTTATTAGGAGATAATAAAATAGGAAATTGCTTGTAAAAGGTATTCCGGTCGTATAAGGAAACCTTATAGAGATTGCTTAGATTACAAATCCCACTAGTCGGGCTATATAAGCAAGAGGCATGTAATCTCTAGGGGACAAGCAAGAAAATAAAAATATCTCTTTGCCTTGACTCACGTGCGCCGCCCGCCGCCCTGGCCCTCGCGCATGCGCATGCGCGGCTTGGCGGCGCGGCCGGGTGGAGGTGCGGCGGCCGGCGCTGGTGCGCGCTTGGCGGCGGCTGGAGGAGGAGCTAGAGAGCAAGGTAAAAACCTAATTATTTTCTTCTTGATTGTCTCACGATAGTTGCCCCCATATTTATATGAGGGGTTTACAATTGCTAACGGGCAGGCCCATTAGTCTTTTCCGACTATCTTTAATTTAATCTAATAATTATAATAATAAAGCTAAATAATAATTAAATATTCAGCCACTCCGCTTATCTCGCGGCGACTTCGACCGAGTCCGACATCTCTCCCCTTTGGAGATTCGGCTCGCCCCTCGAGCTAGAAGTGGGATAGATTTTGTTGAATACCCAAACATCCTCCCATGAAGCATCCGCGGCCGGGTTTGTTCTTCCATTTGATGAGCACTTGAAGCTAACCCTGGCGGACTCTTGTTTTGAGCATTAATTCAGGTTCGGGGGCGGGTGTGCCATCGTGAATTCGAGGTAATTCGAATATCCGTAGGTATCTCCCCACGGTGAGGTTTGAGCATGTCGACATGAAAGGCATTGTGTATACGGGTTCAGCGGCAGATTCAATGCATATGTTACTGGTGTAATGATCTTCTTTGGTCTTTGAAGGGTCCGAAATATTTAGGAGAGAGCTTGCCTTTGTGTAAATCGGATATTGTTGCCACGTAACGGGATAAAAGTTTCAGCCAAACATAATCACCCACTTTAAATTCTCTGCATGCGTATGTTTAGCATCAAAATATTTGTGGTAATAATCCACGAGACAACCGCAAATGAACCTTTGTCCGATTGAGGAAAATATCCCTCTCGAGTTAGTAAATCATCCACGGCCGGTAATGTTGTCTCACAAGGGATGATAACCACGAATAGTAGGGGATCACGCCCATACACAAGTTTGAGCGGCGTTGTTTTGGTCGATGCATGATATGAAGTATTATAGCAATATTCAACCCAAGGTAACCATCTTACCCAATCCTTTGGTTTGTCACAAATCAAGCGTATGCAGATACATCATAATAATTTTATTGACGACCTCGGCTGGCCATCCGCTTGAGGATGATAAGCTGATGTTGGTGACAAAATAATGTTGGATAGACGGAAAATTTCTTGCCGAATTGACTCATGAAGATGACATCCCCGCACTAACCCGATCTTGGCAAGCCATGTAATCTAACAATCTCCGAGAAAAATTTCGAAAGCTCTTGGGGTTGTTGTATATGGATGAGAAAGGGGTATGAAGTGAGCATACTTGGATGGACGATCAACCACCGTTAAGATTACCGATTTAGATCCAACTTTTGGAAGAGCTTCAATGAAATCCATTGAGATATCATCCCGGATCTGCTCTGGAATGGGTAAATTTGAAGAAGCCCGGTGGATGAAGGTGTTCGAGTTTTTGTTGCGTTGGCAAACCAAATAATCATTCACAAAATCTGTGATAATGCGTTTATCATGTTTGACAAAGAAGGTCCGACGGAATCGATGCAATGTTTTACGTATACCCTCATGTCTTTGAATCATGAATTGCATGGAGAATAGTGCGAAGATGTTTGGACGATGTGGAAAGCCATACCTTTTTTATTGAACAAGATCAATCCATTGCGAACTTCCCATGCGAGTCCCTTACGTTGATTATAGAATCAATAAGGGCTATAGCTTCATCACCGAATGCAATTTCCTCCCGTAGGCGATCAAATAACCCCAATTGAATTTCTCGAAATAGCCATGAGAGAAGATTCATCCGTGTTCCGACGAGATAATGCGTCGGCCACCACATTTGATTTTCTTGGCTTGTACTCCACGGTAAAAATCATAACCAAGTAATTTGCTAACCCATTGATGCTTTGTGGAACGTGGACAATTACCGATCTAAAATGTACTTAAGACCGTAATGATCCGACCTTATAATAAATGGGTGGCCCCAAAGATATGGTCGCCAATGTTTGACTCTTTGTTACCAATCCTATGAGTTCTCTTTCATAAGCAGCTAACTTTTTGTACTTATCGGGCATACGCTTGCTAAAGTAAGCAATTGGACCATTACCTTGATGTAAAACAAACACCCATACCTGTACTGCACGCATCACATTCCACCACAAATGATTTATTAAAGTCCGGAAGTTGGAGAACCGGTGTCGATGATAAGGTCTTCTTAAGATGCTCAAAAGTCGTTGTTGCCAAGGGTGTCCAACAGAATGAGTCCTTCTTAAGAAGATTAATCAAGGGGCGTGCAATTGTACCATAATCTATTATAAACTTTCTCGTAGTAACCCGGCTAGTCCCGTAAAAGCCTCGCAATTCACGGAGAGTTGTGGGAAGCGCCAAGCGGTGACGGCCTCAAATTTTTAAGGGTCAACCGCCCACTCCAAAGATCCGATATAATATGTCCCAAATAACCCAATTGTGATTGACCAAAGAGGCATTTAGATTTCTTTAAGAAGATATTATGAGGTGCGAGTACCTTGAAAACCCCTTCCACATGATGGAGATGCTCAGACCAGGATTTGCTAAATATCGGGATATCATCAAAGAAAATCGGCACAAACTTGCGCGTAAACGGTCCCAATATATCATTCATCAAAGCTTGAAAAGTTGAAGGTGCATTGCATAATCCAAATGGTATGACCAAAAACTCAAAGTGCCCATGATGTGTCCCGAAAGTTGTCTTTTCGATATCAGGGGGATGCATGCGCACCGGTGATAGCCTTTGAGCGAAGATCTAATTTGGTGAAGAATTTTGCACCTTCTAGTTCATCCAAGAATTCAAAGAATAACCGGTATTGGAAATTTGTCTTTCAAGGTATTACTATTGAGCTCCCGATAATCAACACAAAAACGCCAGTTCGATCATGTTTTTTAACAAAAGGACAGGTGATGAGAATGGCGAAGTGCTATACTGGGATGATACCTTGATGAAGCATGTCCGCACACCGCCGTTCTAGTTCATTTTTTCAGTATCCGAGGGTAACAATAGGGGCGCACCACGATCGGCGGTGAGTGGGATCCTTAAGATGAATTCTATGATCATAACGTCGTTGAGGTGGGAGTCCCGAAGGCTCTCTCGAAAAGCTTCCGGAATTTGCATAATAGAGGATCCATTGGTATGTCGAGAAAGTATGTGAATACACGGTTGAAAATCTATCTCCTTAGAGAGGTCGTGCCATATGATCGGCCGCCCTTCCTCGAACTTCATAATAAGTTTATTAAAATTCGCACAATATTGCCCAAAGAACTCAGCCAGTCCACACCCAAAACAACATCATAGTCTCCTAATTTGATCTTTGAAGAAATCGCTTTGAAGCTTTCGTTAGCAATAGAAAATTCAATATCATCATACCTTCCCACATTTGTTATATGTTGTCCATTGGCGACAACAACTTTGAGCGGACGGTGTAAAGAAGAACTTTGGAGGCCCAGTTTTTTATAGCCAAATCGAGAATCCTTAAAATTGTGTGTGGAAACGGAATCCAAAAGAGCCAATAAATTGGTGCCATTTATATTGATAATTAATTGCATGGTAGGACAGGTGGATATGCCAGTTAAGCCATGAACTGATATTTTAATATCTGGATATCCTCTTGTGCGTACCTTTGAGTTCTGTCGACGGAAAGTCGTGTAGAGACGCGTCTAGCAAGTGCTATGGTCGTCTCAATATCGCGGTTGATGTAGTTGGACGTCGATCCGAATCGAGAGGTGCTAACCAAAGAATATAAAGCGGCCTTTTCTTGTTTTGAGGAGAGGTGTTGTACCTTGTTCGCGTTCTCGCGTGAACGTATTAGTGTACCTATCCAAATCTCCTACCGGGCGTGATGTCGCCGATCACCAAGATGATTGTGTAGAGGAGTTCCAAAACGCCTCGGTAATAGTCGCTGAATATTCCGCCAAGTTGGTTGACCGACTTCATTTTCCCGAATAAACTATGATAATGCGTTCCCTTGGAGATGGAACGAAGCGAGCTGCATCCGGTCCAGTATTAATAATTTCTTGAGCGAGAACAAATTTATCGCACTTGTACACCAATGAGAAGGTTCACCCTTGCCATCATAC
Organism: Hyparrhenia diplandra; assembly: GCA_015847255.1. Taxonomy (NCBI): domain Eukaryota; kingdom Viridiplantae; phylum Streptophyta; class Magnoliopsida; order Poales; family Poaceae; genus Hyparrhenia; species Hyparrhenia diplandra. The sequence goes on from JADLZK010010296.1 coordinate 37,977, forward strand.
TCCAAAAAAAATAATTTAATATTATTGCCGGGTACGCCCTGGGATTTTCTAGCGAGAATTTAGGTGGGAATTCGAGTAATGTCATGGGGAATTTACGTATCAAATTCGAGATGAAAATTTGACCGTCATTTGGCCGTTGGATGGAGGAATCGGAGGTGCGGCGGATGGGGGCTCATCTGTGTCTGATTGAAGAGAGCGCTGAGGGCGGGATGTACTTAGCCGATGATGGGGTCGAATGAGCCTCCATGGCTTTGGCCTCCATGGCTTTGGCTGCCATGGCTTTGGCCTCCACTACGCGATGTACTCGTCGATGATTCTCGTTGAGGTTCGCCGCGGAAGATTTGTCCCTGCGTGCCATTGATCGGTGGTCTCCCGGATACCAATCTGTCACAACCCATTTTTCCAGCCAACGCCGGCAGGGAGAACGAGAGGCGTGACGAGGCCAAGTCGGGCCAAGATCGAGGCGTAGACGCCGCCACAGCGGCGGCGTCGGCAGCGCCTATCGCAAGCGCATGGGCGGGCGGCGCCGGGAGGGCGCGAGACGGCCGCGGGCGGTGGCTGTGGGCGGCGGCGCGGCGCGGTGCGGCGCCGACTACGGCGTACCGGAGGAGCTAGAGAGCAAGGTAAAAACCTAATTATTTTCTTCTTGATTGTCTCACGATAGTTGCCCCCCATATTTATATGACGGGTTTACAATTGCTAACGGGCCAGGCCCATGAGTCTTTTCCGACTATCTTTAATTTAATCTAATAATTATAATAATAAAGCTAAATAATAATTAAATATTCAGCCACTCCGCTTATCTCGAGGCGACTACCGACCGAGTCCGACAGAACAAAGATCATGTTCATAACCACACAATTCTTCTCCCGTAGAACGCCGCACAGGCATATTTGCTAGTTTAATTAAAAAGAGACTCTGTTTCGATAAAAAAACCCCGCATCAGTCAAAATCAGTCAGAAACGATCCAGCCCAACATACGTGATCTGCACATATTCTGATTCTAATTCTAATTCTAATTCTAATTCTAATTCTAATTCGAAGCTTAAGTATAGGAGTAGTGGTGAAGGGAGGAGCCCGAGGCGGGTGGTAAATTTCCGTGTCAACCCACGAGTGCTCGGAAGGAGGACACGACACGACACGGCTCCTTGCTAGTTGCACTTGCACAGTGGTTGGAGTGGAGTGTGGGCTAGTAATAGCTGTTAGGCCCGGCCTTTTTTTGGCTTTACGCGCGTGACCGTCACGGGCCTCATGGATGCCTGCAAAGCCTTTACCTTACCTGCAACTGCAAATATCTCACTGCTGTCGCCTTCAAATTTTTTTTCGCTTTTCCTTTTCTCGGCCACGCTTGTTCTTCTCGTACGCTTCTGCTTCTGTTGTTGTCGTCGCAGGCACAGACAGACCACAGGTGTATATACGGGCGTATGTATGGGCTCTTGGTTTATTGGTTTATTATCGAGGAATATACGGCCTTTTATCAAGCACAGCTGCACATGGAGTATATATAAAATTCGAAATGAAGAAAAGGATAAAAGTCAATTTTATCTCCCTAAATTATCCTCAAAGTCTAGTTTTCCTCCCTGAACTTCAAACCCGGGTTAGAGAGGTAAATGAATGATTTTAAAGCTGAGGAAGGTGGTTTACATTGTTTTAGAGTTTATGGAGAAAAACTAAACTTTGAGGATAATTCAGGCAGGTAAAATGGATTTTTTTTCGTTTTAGGAAAAGGGTACAAATGACTCCAGGCTGCGGCCTACAGCTAGCTGGGCCGGTAGACTTAGCAGCCAGGCCCTTTCTGATTCGGGAAGGAAAGAAGAGGAGGTGGGCCGTGGGCCTCGCTCGTGCAGGCCATCGGCCGTTTTGTGGAATGGAGCATCAGGTGGTTAGGTGATGGATCCAAGTGTGTCTGCTTAGTGGTAACCTCTAGCCCAAACGAAACATGCTTCCTTTCCTGTGCCCGGAGCGCATGAATCAGCTCAGACTGGGCCTACTACTGGTCAAGCGGAACAGTGGCGTAGCCAGGGGAAAAATTAGCTGGGGCGAACTTCTAACGACCGACTAAACCAAAATCAAAAAACATTCGCAATTCACATCGTATTAATGCATCCATACTTTTTGCAATCTCACAATTTTAATGCATCCGTTGAGATATTACCTCAAATTTGAAGAATAAATTGATAGTTCTTCCACAAATACATCAAAAATAAAAATAAGGAATAGATAAACCTGTAAAAAGATAAGGTTTTGTACCAACTTTGGCTGGGGCAGCTGCCCCAGCTCGCCCTAATGTAGCTACGCCCCTGAAGCGGAACACAGCTCGTTCTTGCTTCATGCAAAAATATTGCTGGTCAAAAGTTCATCATAAACGCCTCGCAACAACTGTCATAATAAACACGATGTTTCATGAATAGTAGAAAGCGAAAATGGATGAGCTTTCTTGTGGCTCTTTCAGTATATATATAAGTAAATGATGAAGCAGCTAGAGGCATGCCAATTACTATTTGATGAGTATCTCATGCCATGAACAAAAACTTCTCGATTACTATCTCGATGAGAAGTTGGAGTGAATCAAATAAACTCATGCTTTCATATGACTACCAGGCTACAAGATCCGACTCCTCACAGGTTCCTGTGCTAGCAACAGTGCCACAGTACATCCCTACAGTCCTCTGGAAACCTCCGAAGCGTTCTTATCAAAATTTTCCACACATGTCTCCCCGTCCCACACAACCGCAACGCCTCGCCACCTCCCGACTTCTGCCGCTGCTGCTCCTCCACGCCCGCTTGACTTTGCCGCTCCTCCCCATCTGCCCGTCTTCTACGGGCCCGATACGCCGCCCACAAATCCGACCCCGCGGCGCACTCTCATTCGACTTCGGCCTCCTCGGTTCACAACACAATGCCGCCGCCACCGCTTGCTCACCAGCCGACCGGCTTCTGCGGCGCCATGGCGCTTCAACCGCGGCTAAGTATAGTATGCTTTCGATTCAATGGCACTGTTAGATACGATTGGTACTTTCGGTATTACTATCCTTCGTAACCAGTATTCCGTCAGCAAATATGCCTCTGCCGGCATTCCAATTGCTTATTTGTTTACAACCCACAATTCATCAGGTTATTACTCTACATTTTCGTCTCATTACTTCAAAATAAATAAATAAATAAATAAACAATGTTATTTTAGATTTGTAGTTTCATTGTTCTGAACAGATTTGCATGCTATGTATCCTTCCAATTTGTTTTATCATGCCCTTAATTCAATAATAATAATTGTTTTTTTTCAAATTTATTTTTTATTGACTGAATATTGTGCTAGCTACCTTCTCTGCGCTACCTCTCATTTGCTTCTTTAATCAAGTACATCCTTTTTTCTTCTTCAACCAAACATAACACGGCGCCTAGGGTTTCCTAGGCGACTCGATGTGGGTTTACTGGCGGTCTCCTCTACTCTCCTCTCGCTCTTGATCGATCGTCGCGATCGCGGATCCCTGGTTAGGTTCCCAATCCACTCTCTCTCCCTCTGCAATCCGATCGCATTTCACGGATTGGTGGAGGAAAAAATCTCCCACGGGAGCATCGGGCCCCGTGGAAACCCTAAACCCTAGTTTCTTCTAGCCTTCACCCGGTGTCCACTGTGTCCATCGTCGTTAACACCCACGAATCCATGGAGGACGTTGAGGGGATGTTGAAGGCGCTGAAGCTGTCGGAGGTGGAGAAGAAGAAGATCAAGATCGGGAGGTCGGGGCGGCGGCGGGTTCGTCGGAGGCAAACCCTAAAGCCTTCGCCAAACTCTTTGTCCGAGAAGGAGGTCAAACCCGGTGGTGATGCAGTCCGTTGGGTGGATTCGGTGCCCAATGAGGGGGATAGAGTGCAAGAGCATGGGAGATAATTGTTTCGTCATCACTTTTTCGCAAGCATCGGGGAAAGAAGAAGGCTCTTGAAGATGGGTCGTGGGCGATATCAAAAGAGGTCTTTGGTGGTGGCGAGTTTGATGAGACCAAGTCCATTGATGAAGTGGATTTCCACACCATTTCGACGGATTAGGGTGGATCGCCTTCCAATGGGGATGCTGAATCGGGAGGCGGCGCAGACAATTGGTGATGATATCGGTGAGTTCATGATCGCTGATTTTGAGAAGGAAGAATTGGCGGCGGGGCAGGTTTCTAAGAGTGAAGATCGGGATCGACATCCAAAAATCACCGAGGCGTGGGAATTATGGTGGATATGGGTGATGATCGCAGGAACGCCGGTGCCCCATACAATATGAATTCCTCCCCCGATTTTACGCTATACCGTGGCAAGACCGCACGCCGAGAAGGCGTGTCCGGAGAAGCCGGGCCCGCTTAACGTGTACGGTTTGGTAGGGGAACTCCGCTTCATCCCACCAAAAAAGAAGATTCGTGGGGAAGCATGGCGCAATCAGGATTCCAAGAACTTGTCCGGTGGGAGAGGTGGTGGCGCCTCGGGGTCCCGGGTTCCGCAGCTAGGTGGGTCGGGGAGGGGGACGATCGAGAAGTGATGCAATTTCATGGAGGAAGGATGTGGGGGAAAAGGATGAACGGGACAAGGGGAGGAGGAAGAGGTGATGAGCCCGCGAAACAAAAGGTGCGTATGAGGGGGCCGATGCTGTGCCTATTGCGAAGAAGAGCTTAGTCCCACCGTTGAAGGGTACCGCCGGACCTGGTGGAGGGGGGAGTGAGGTCGAGGGTGGGAAGAATGAGAGTAGCAAGGAGAAGCCGTTACATGTGGGAGAGGCTCAGAAGGAGGTGACTAAAGGATCACAGAGGAAGTTTAAAAGGCAAAGTAGGTGAAGATCTCTAGATTGGTTTTGGCTAATTGATGACATCCTAGGACTAATCTCTCTATGCTAAGTGTTTGATTAGTTGGAGATTGGTCAACCCAAGTGTGATGCATGGAGGTCATGGTGGATGGATCGCGGTGATCTAAAAGATGATCAAGTGCTCAACTTGGAGTGGTTCGAGGATCAAAATGGGCTCAAGGCAAATGTATTTTTATAGGGCCATTTTGATTTTACACTCAAGACACCATAGAGGGTGTGAGTGATTTAGGTTAAATAACCGTACTATAAAGAGGGAAAGATCATAATCGCTTTACTCACCTAGTGCCACCTTTTTGAATTTCAAATTGCATATGCATATGGGTTAGTGACGTGGCGACTTCGATGAGCTCCTTGAAAAATGCTATCAAATATGGTCTTGAGGTTTGACATATTTTTAGATATGATAGCAAAACATTTGGATTAAGATTTATTGAAAATCTTGGAAAAAAAAAAGAGGTGACAAGCTTTGAAATATATACATGTATATGTGTATATACACTTGCCTTTGCTCACGTACAAAAGCTAACTTGTTTAGCTTTGCTTGCTGATCGGCCGTCGAGCAGAACACATGCACGTACATGCTTTGAACTAGCTAGCTAGCTTGTTTGCTACTGTCCTGCCTGCTCACAGCTGGTTGCCGAATGAACACGTTGCCGAATGGACATGCTGTTCGGTTACCGAATGAACTGGTTGCCGAACGGGACTGCGTTGCCGAATGAACCATGCTTGCCGAACGCTGCTGGCCTGCTGCCGCTGCGTTCCTGCTTCAATCGTTGCCGAGCCAAGCTGCTGCTTTGGGCCGGCCCTTCGACACCATGTGACAGGCCACGATGGCCCATGCGGATGGAAGTCCAAGTCACGAAGCTGAACACACATCGAGCAAGCACAGCTGCTGTCCGTTTCCATCGAAGCAAATTACCAGAGCGCCGCCGCCCGAGCCCCAAACAGAAAAGAGAGCGTGCTGCTGCGACTGCTGCCCGTTGGAAGAGAGCCGTTGGTGATTCCTGCCGTTGGAGAGCTGCTGTGCCTGAGAATATATATGTGAGCCTCTCCCTCTCTGCTCTCTCTCTTGGCATTTCGAATTTTCACAGTGTGAGCTTGTTCTTTCCCCATTCCAAACCCTAGAACAAGAGAAAAAAAGAGCTCCTCTCCTCTCCTCCCTCGATCTATTGATTTGAGCTGAAATTAATCGAGTGAGCTTGTGCTAGAGAGCGATTTGAGGGCTCCAAGAGGATTGCTTCCCTCTCCTCTCCACTTCGTTGGTGGATTTGAGTTCTTGAGAGGAGATTTGGGGAAAACCTAGTGTGCATTGCTTTTCGGGATTCATATTTGTGGCACTAGGTGATTATTGCAATTGTGGATTTCTTATTACTCTTGGAGAGCACCACTCCTAGACGGTTTGGAGATTGGTGGAGGCGTTGGCAAGAGTTGATGATTGTTCTTGGCCACCTCCGGTGATTTGTAAGAGGGCCGTGTGCATCCTCGTCGGACGACCAAATTGCAAGATAATATATTGCTCGTGTCGGTGAGTACCTCTCATTTGCTTTGGGTGCGGTAAGCCTAAAGGCATTTGGCTTGGAGTGAGCTCCACACCGACCCACACGTGAGAAGGTCGACACAACGGAGACGTAGCTTGACGGGTGCTCAAGTGAACCGGGATAAATCATTGTCTCCACTTGTCTCTTGTTGTCCCTTGGTGATTGGCATTGATTTGGTTATCTCATTGTGTCATCTTGGTGATTGGATCGACTAGCCTCGACATTGTGGTATAACTCTTCTACACTCTTGCATTACTTTCATAGTTAGTGCAGTTTGAGTAGCCTTGCTAGTTGCTTAGCCTTGTTTAGAGTAATCTAGCTTGTTCACCTAGTTGGTAAAGTAGCGACTTAGCCTTTGTGTGTGAACTAGAGATCATAGCAACTAGAATTGTCAATAGGAGGAGGCTTTTGTTATTCTAACAAGTTTGTCTAGTGTATTGTAGAAAAATTTTATTAGGCTATTCACCCCCTCTAGCCATTTAGGACCTTTCAAGTGGTATCAGAGCCGTGGTCACCTTTTGTTATTCTAACAAGTTTGTCTAGTGTTCAATCATGTTGGGGAAAGAAAATTTGATGGTAGGCTATTGGAAGAGAAAGATGACCCCCATACTAGCCATTTAGGACGGAGAATGACTATGTCATACAATGCCATCGATGCAAAAAGATATTTGAAGGCATCAAGGACTTGCCATCGATGCAAAGATATTTGAAGGCATCAAGGACTAGTGAAGTATGGACAAGATTGAGTGAGACATATGAGGGCACCAAAGTTGTTAAGAGTGCCAAGCTATATGGTCTCAAAAGTGAGTTTGAGACATTCAAGATGAAGGAAGGTGAGACAATTCTTGAGATGTTTCATCGGCTACAAGTGATTGTCAATGATCTCAAGACACTAGGCTACAAGACACAAGATCAAGACTTTTGTCACAAGTTCTTGATTAGCCTACCTTCAAGATTTAAGATGTTGATCCTCATGCTACAAAGAGATGGGCTTGACACAAAGAAGCCAAATGATTTGCTTGGAGAGGTATTGACATTTGACAAGTATGATCATGATGTGGATGAGAAGGAAAAGAAGGAAGACAAGAAAGTAGAGGAGAAGAAGGTCGTTGCATTCAAGGCATCTTCCTCTACATGCAAGGGCAAGACAAAAGCTCAAGAAGAAGAATGTGATGTAGCCGGCCTAGAAGAGGTTGATGAAGCCCTTGCCTTGGTGGTGAGGAAATTTGGCACCATGCTCAAGTATAAGAGAAGATTTGGGAACTACAAGAAGAAGAACACTCCCAAGGGCAATGAAGATAACAAGCTATGTTGGAAGTGTGATAGTTCCGATCATCTCTTTGAGGAATGTCCTCATAGGAAGGACAAGAAGAACAACAAGGACCATAGAAGGGGCAAGAACAAGGCTACCTTCAAGAAAAGGCAAAGATGGTGCATTTGTTGTGACTTGGGATAGTGATGAGTCCGAAGAAGAAGAAGAGGGCAAGGCTATGATGGCTCTAGTTGACCAAGACAAGCCTTCTCTATTTGACTCATCCTCCGGTTCATGCTTCATGGCTAAGGCCACTAAGGTATATGATGAACCATCTTCTAATGAAGTAAAATATGATAGTGAGGAAGAATATGATGAATCAAATGAACCCACTAAAGATGAAATGTTTGAGGCAATGGAGCAAGCTAACATTGTTCTCATAGCTAAAGCAAAAGGAATGCTTGGCCTTGAAAAGAGAGTTGCCTCTCTTGAAAAGAGCCTTAGGGAGCAAGAAGCCCTTATGAGTGTCTAAAGGAAGACCATGAGGAGCTTCAACTTGCTCACACAAAGCTTGAAAAGCTCATTCCTTGCTAGTAGCTAAGAGTGACAAGGTTGTCTTGGTCTCCCATGAGGAATGTTGGTTCAACATGTGACATTATAGATGAACCATTTGTGGTTGATGTTGAAGAACCAAACATACCCTCCACATCCACATCAACCCACTCTACCTCCACTAGTAGTGATGAAAAGATTTTAGATTCATCATTATTAGTTGAGAATGAGACTCTCAAGAGAGAGGTGGATGAGCTCACCTACGCCTTGGGTAAGGCATATGGTGGGGATGCCAAGTTGCTAAAGTGCTTGGGTAGCCAAAGATTTTCCCTTAACAAGGAAGGTCTAGGGTATATCCCCAAGAAGGGCAAGAAAGCCTTTGTGACTCCAAAGCCTAGCTTTGTGAAGAGCAACGGTTCATATTGCCAAAGATGCAAGCAAGTTGGGCATCTAGAGCAAAAATGTGCTAAAATGAACACCAACAAGAAAGCAAACAAAGTGCAATCTATTTGTTTTGATTCTTGTTATTTGCTTACCAAGAGGGAGAATGGTGTGAAGGCAAAGTTCATTGGTACACCAATTGTGGGACCAAAGAAGAAGTCCATTTGGGTGCCAAAGGCTTTGGTGACTAACCTCCAAGGACCCAAGCAAAGATGGGTACCTAAATCTTATTGATTTGATTTGTAGGTGGATTACAAGTCCGGGAGGGAGGCATTGGATTCTTGATAGTGGGTGCACTCAACACATGACCGGTGATGCAAGAATGTTCAACTCTTTTGATACAAGCAAAAGTGGTGGTAGCATCACATTTGGTGATAATGGTAGAGGCAAGATCAAGGGTCATGGCAAGATTGAGATCACAAGTGATTTGAGCATATCCAATGTGGCACATGTTGACAAGGTGAACTTCAACTTGCTTTCGGTAGCACAACTTTGTGACCTTGGTTTCAAGTGCATATTTGGGGTTGATGACATTGAGGTTGTTAGCATGAAAGACTCAAAGTTGATGTTCAAAGGCTTTAGGCATGACAATCTCTATCTAGTTGACTTTGGCACAAGTGAAGCAAAATTGAGTACATGCTTGCTCTCCAAATCAAGCATGGGTTGGCTTTGGCATAGAAGGCTAGGACATGTTGGCATGAAGCAATTGAACAAGCTTGTGAAGCACAACCTAGTGAGAGGTTTGGATGGAGTTGAGTTTGAAAAAGACAAGCTATGTGGTGCATGTCAAGCCGGTAAGCAAGTGGGCAACACTCATCCTAAGAAGAACTTCATGAGCACTTGCAAGCCATTTGAGTTGATGCACATGGATTTATTTGGTCCAACCACATACACTAGCATTGGAGGCAACAAATATGGATTTGTGATTGTGGATGATTTCACTAGATACACATGGGTATTCTTTCTCAATGACAAGAGTGACACATATTCTATATTCAAGACATTTCTCAAGCAAGTGTGCAATGAATATGATGTTACCATCAAGAAAGTGAGAAGTGACAATGGTAGTGAATTCAAGAACACAAGAGTTGAAGAGCTATGCAATGATTATGGCATTAAGCATGAATTCTCACCTACCTACACACCACAATCCAATGGCTTGGTTGAAAGGAAGAATAGGACTCTCATGGACATGGCAAGGTCAATGCTTAGTGAATATGATGTGAGTCAATCTTTTTGGGCGAAGCAATCAACACCGCATGCTACTACATCAACCGATTGTATTGTCATCCAATGATGGCATGACACCCTATGAGCTCTTGAATGGAAGAAAGCCAAGCATTGCTTACTTTAGGGTCTTTGGTTGCAAATGCTACATATTGAAGAAAGGCACTAGATTGGGTAAGTTTGACAAGAAATGTGATGAGGGGTTCTTGCTTGGTTATTCCACCACAAGCAAAGCATATAGAGTGTGGAATAGCACTAGTGGTCAACTTGAGGAAGTGCATGATGTTGAGTTTGATGAAACCAATGGGTCTCAAGATGAAGAAGAAAATCACAATGATGTTGGTGGAACTCAATTGGAAGATGCAATGAAGAACATGGACATTGGGCACATCAAACCAACTCAAGTGATTGATGTTGATGACGACAAAGATCAAGTGCTCTCATCTCCAATGGGTCAAGCTAGTGGTTCTCAAGTGCAAGATCAACAAGCTAGTACATCTTCTCAAGTGCAAGGCACATCAAGTGATAAACCAAGTTCAAGCAATCAACTACCAATACTCCAAAATACAAGTGTTGCTAGAGATCACCCAATTGATCAAATTGTTGGTAACATTGCAAGTGGAGTACAAACAAGAGGAAGACTTACGGCATTTTGTGAACACTTTGCATTTGTGTCACAAGAAGAGCCGGAGAAGATTGATGATGCCATGAAAGATGAAGAATGGGTATTGGCAATGCAAGAGGAGCTAAATAACTTTGAGAGGAATGAAGTATGGGAGTTGGTGGAAAGACCAACCAACTATAATGTCATTGGAACCAAGTGGGTGTTCAAGAATAAGCAAGATCAAGATGGCATTGTGGTTAGAAACAAAGCAAGACTAGTTGCACAAGGTTACACTCAAGTTGAGGGTCTTGACTTTGGTGAAACATATGCCCGGTGGCAAGATTAGAGGCAATTAGAATCTATTAGCCTATGCATGTGCCCATGACATCAAACTATACCAAATGGATGTGAAAAGTGCATTTCTCAATGGCTTCATCAATGAGCTTGTATATGTTGAGCAACCTCCCGGTTTTGAGGATTATCACAAGCCTAATCATGTGTACAAGTTGAAGAAGGCTTTGTATGGCTTGAAGCAAGCACCTAGAGCTTGGTATGAGAGGTTGAGAGACTTCTTACTCAAGAAAGGCTTCAAGATGGGGAAGGCCGACACTACTCTTTTCACCAAGAAGATTGGCAAGGATTTGTTCATCTTGCAAATATATGTGGATGATATCATATTTGGGTCAACAAATCAAGCATATTGTGAAGAGTTTGCAAAAATGATGGCCAAAGAATTTGAGATGTCTATGCTTGAGAGCTAAATTATTTCCTTGGACTTCAAATCAAGCAACTCAAGAATGGTACATTCATTAGCCAAGGCAAATACATAAGAGACATGCTTAAGAAGTTTGATATGCAAGATGCAAAAGGCATATCTACACCAATGGGTACAAGTGGCACCTTGGATCAAGATCTCAAAGGCAACATGGTTGATCAAAAGCTATTTCGGTCATTGATTGGAAGCCTACTCTATGTGACCGCATCAAGACCGGATGTCATGTTTAGTGTATGTTTGTGTGCAAGATTTCAATCCTCACCAAGAGAGAGTCACTACAAGGCCGCAAAGAGAATATTGAGGTATTTGAAACATACACAAGATGTTGGCTTATGGTATCCTAAGGGGTCTAGCTTTGAGCTTATTGGATATTAGGACTCCGACTATGGTGGTTGCAAGATCAATAGAAGAAGCACTAGTGGGACTTGTCAATTCCTTGGAAGATCTCTTGTGTCATGGTCCTCTAAGAAACAAACAAGTGTGACACTCTCTACCGCCGGCCGAATATGTTAGTGCGGGGAGTTGTTGTTGTCAACTACTTTGGATGAGGTCCACATTGAAGGATTATGGTTTTGACTTCAACAAAGTACCCTTGTATTGTGACAATGAGAGTGCTTGCAAGATGACTCAAAATCCGGTGCAACATACAAGAACCAAGCACATTGATATAAGGCACCATTTCATTAGAGAGCATCAACAACAAGGTGACATTGCAATCCATCCAATTGGTACCGAAGATCAACTTGCCGATATATTCACAAAGCCACTTGATGAGAAGAGATTTTGCAAGCTTAGAAATGAATTGAACATTCTTGACTTCTCCAATATGAGTTGAATGCACCCCACATTTGTGACATGCCTCTCCACCGAGCCAAAGCAAAGGTGAAATTGTTTGACATGTCATCATAATATCTAAGGACTTGCTAGATCATCTAGACATACAACTTGTTCCTTAGGTTGCATTCATGGAAAAAGCAATGAATTTCAATGTATGTATGCCATCACTATTGCTTTATATGCTTGATTGATCTAGTGATGACATATGACATGCTTGTGGGCTTGCAATCTCATGTGTTGAATTTGGGTATATTGTCAAATATGTGGTTCAACATAGACATGATAACTCTCCTTTGAGGTGTGAAGAAGCTTGTCTTTGGTTCAAACCGAATTACATGTATGGCAAGCTATCCAAATTTGACTAAATTTGAAAACTAATCTATCCAATATCAAAAGAACCGATCAATCCTTTTATGTCAATTGTTGACAAAGGGGAGAGATTAGTGCATAAAGATGATTAGAAGGGGATAAATTTTTTTTTGGAAGCACACAAGTAGGGGAGCAAGCTCATAAGCCATTTGTTGCATTTGTTTTGCACTAACATATGACTTGCTCTTGCACATGTATTTAAATTCCATATATACATGCTTGTGTGGTGTATGCTAGTAGTACATTGAATGATGATTGATCAACTAGCATGCTTAGGTGGTATCTAGATATTTTGATTTCCGCTCTAAATTCAAGTACCTATGCTTATAATATGATCTCACGAGGTACCTTGAGTTTTTGATGAAATATCTAGTTATCCATGATGCTTGTATGGTGAGAAAGGCGCAACTCGATTGGTATCACGCTTCAAAGGTCCATTCTTTCACCTTAAGCATCATTTGGTAACATGGCTCACTCCCTAATTTCAATATTCATACATGTATGCAAAGCCTATACCAAACTCTAGGCATACATGTAGGGGGAGCTCATGCTACCAAAAACCAAGCTTATTATGTTTGTCCAATCCTATGTTTGTAAGCAAAATGCTTGGACAACCATGATAGGTTCAAAAAACCTTTTAATCATAAAATCTTTATGCGGGTTGTCACCAATTACCAAAAAGGGGAGATTGAAGATCTCTAGATTGGTTTTGGCTAATTGATGACATCCTAGGACTAATCTCTCTATGCTAAGTGTTTTGATTAGTTGGAGATTGGTCAACCCAAGTGTGATGCATGGAGGTCATGGTGGATGGATCGCGGTGATCTAAAAAAGATGATCAAGTGCTCAACTTGAGTGGTTCGAGGATCAAAATGGGCTCAAGGCAAAGGTATTTTTATAGGGCCATTTTGATTTTACACTCAAGACACCATAGAGGGGTGTGAGTGATTTAGGATCGATAACCGTACTATAAAGAGGGGAAAAATCATAATCGCTTTACTCACCTAGTGCCACCTTTTTGAATTTCAAATTGCATATGCATTTGGGTTAGTGACGTGGCTAACTGGATGAGCTCCTTGAAAAATGCTATCAAATATGGTCTTGAGGTTTGACATATTTTTAGATATGATAGCAAAAACATTTGGATTAAGATTTATTGAAAATCTTGGAAAAGAAAAAGAGGTGACAAGCTTTGAAATATATACATGTATATGTGTATATACACTTGCTTTGCTCACGTACAAAAGCTAACTTGTTTAGCTTTGCTTGCTGATCGGCCGTCGAGCAGAACACATGCACGTACATGCTTTGAACTAGCTAGCTAGCTTGCTTGCTACTGTCCTGCCTGCTCACAGCTGGTTGCCGAATGAACACGTTGCCGAATGGACATGCTGTTCGGTTGCCGAATGAACTGGTTGCCGAACGGGACTGCGTTGCCGAATGAACCATGCTTGCCGAACGCTGCTGGCCTGCTGCCGCTGGGTTCCTGCTTCAATCGTTGCCGAGCCAAGCTGCTGCTTTGGGCCGGCCCTTCGACACCATGTGACAGGCCACGATGGCCCATGCGGATGGAAGTTCAAGTCACGAAGCTGAACACACATCGAGCAAGCACAGCTGCTGTCCGTTTCCATCGAAGCAAATTACCAGAGCGCCGCCGCCCGAGCCCCAAACAGAAAAGAGAGCGTGCTGCTGCGACTGCTGCCCGTTGGAAGAGAGCCGTTGGTGATTCCTGCCGTTGGAGAGCTGCGGTGCCTGAGAATATATATGTGAGCTGCTGCCCTCCTTGCTCTCTCTCTTGGCATTTCGAATTTTCACAGTGAGCTTGTTCTTTCCCCATTCCAAACCCTAGAACAAGACAAAAAAAGAGCTCTCTCCTCTCCTCCCTCGATCTATTGATTTGAGCTGAAATTAATCGAGTGAGCTTGTGCTAGAGAGCGATTTGAGGGCTCCAAGAGGATTGCTTCCCTCTCCTCTCCACTTCGTTGGTGGATTTGAGTTCTTGAGAGGAGATTTGGGGAAAACCTAGTGTGCATTGCATTTTGGATTCATATTTGTGGCACTAGGTGATTATTGCAATTGTGGATTTCTTATTACTCTTGAGAGCACCACTCCTAGACGGTTTGGAGATTGGTGGAGGCGTTGGCAAGAGTTGGTGATTGTTCTTGGCCACCTCCGGTGATTTGTGAGAGGACCGTGCATCCTCGTCGGGACGACGAATTGCAAGATAATATATTGCTCGTGTCGGTGAGTACCTCTCATTTGCTTTGGGTGCGGTAAGCCTAAAGGCATTTGGCTTGGAGTGAGCTCCACACCGACCCACACGTGAGAAGGTCGACACAACGGAGACGTAGCTTGACGGGTGCTCAAGTGAACTTCGGGATAAATCATTGTCTCCACTTGTCTCTTGTTGTCCCTTGGTGATTGGCATTGATTTGGTTATCTCATTGTGTCATCTTGGTGATTGGATCGACTAGCCTCGACATTGTGGTATAACTCTTCTACACTCTTGCATTACTTTCATAGTTAGTGCAGTTTGAGTAGCCTTGCTAGTTGCTTAGCCTTGTTTAGAGTAATCTAGCTTGTTCACCTAGTTGGTAAAGTAGCGACTTAGCCTTTGTGTGTGAACTAGAGATCATAGCAACTAGAAGATGTCAATAGGAGGCTTATCGCCTTTTACATTGTAGAGAAGTTTGTCTATTGGAGAGCAAGCCGCGTTTATCGCCTTTTGTTATTCTAACAAGTTTGTCTAGTGTATTGTAGAAAATTTTATTAGGCTATTCACCCCCCCTCTAGCCATTTAGGACCTGGACCGTATACAATGCCATCGATGCAAAGATATTTGAAGGCATCAAGGACTTGGACCGTGCTAGTGAAGTATGGACAAGATTGAGTGAGACATATGAGGGCACCAAAGTTGTTAAGAGTGCCAAGCTATATGGTCTCAAAAGTGAGTTTGAGACATTCAAGATGAAGGAAGGTGAGACAATTCTTGAGATGTTTCATCGGCTACAAGTGATTGTCAATGATCTCAAGACACTAGGCTACAAGACACAAGATCAAGACTTTTGTCACAAGTTCTTGATTAGCCTACCGTCAAGATTTAAGATGTTGATCCTCATGCTACAAAGAGATGGGCTTGACACAAAGAAGCCAAATGATTTGCTTGGAGAGGTATTGACATTTGACAAGTATGATCATGATGTGGATGCCAAGGAAAAGAAGGAAGACAAGAAAGTAGAGGAGAAGAAGGTCGTTGCATTCAAGGCATCTTCCTCTACATGCAAGGGCAAGGCAAAAGCTCAAGAAGAAGAATGTGATGTAGCCGGCCTAGAAGAGGTTGATGAAGCCCTTGCCTTGGTGGTGAAGAAATTTGGCACCATGCTCAAGTATAAGAGAAGATTTGGGAACTACAAGAAGAAGAACACTCCCAAGGGCAATGAAGATAACAAGCTATGTTGGAAGTGTGATAGTCCCGATCATCTCTTTGAGGAATGTCCTCATAGGAAGGACAAGAAGAACAACAAGGACCATAGAAGGGGCAAGAACAAGGCTACCTTCAAGAAAAACAAAGATGGTGCATTTGTTGTGACTTGGGATAGTGATGAGTCGAGAAGAAGAAGAAGAGGGCAAGGCTATGATGGCTCTAGTTGACCAAGACAAGCCTTCTCTATTTGACTCATCCTCCGGTTCATGCTTCATGGCTAAGGCCACTAAGGTATATGATGAACCATCTTCTAATGAAGTAAAATATGATAGTGAGGAAGAATATGATGAATCAAATGAACCCACTAAAGATGAAATGTTTGAGGCAATGGAGCAAGCTAACATTGTTCTCATAGCTAAGGCAAAGGAATGCTTGGCCTTGGAAAAGAGAGTTGCCTCTCTTGAAAAGAGCCTTAGGGAGCAAGAAGCCTCTTATGAGTGTCTAAAGGAAGACCATGAGGAGCTTCAACTTGCTCACACCAAGCTTGAGAAAGCTCATTCCTTGCTAGTAGCTAAGAGTGACAAGGTTGCCTTGGTCTCCAAGAGGAATGTTGGTTCAACATGTGACATTATAGATGAACCATTCGTGGTTGATGTTGAAGAACCAAACATACCCTCCACATCCACATCAACCCACTCTACCTCCACTAGTAGTGATGAAAAGATTTTAGATTCATCATTATTAGTTGAGAATGAGACTCTCAAGAGAGAGGTGGATGAGCTCACCCACGCCTTGGGTAAGGCATATGGTGGGGATGCCAAGTTGCTAAAGTGCTTGGGTAGCCAAAGATTTTCCCTTAACAAGGAAGGTCTAGGGTATATCCCCAAGAAGGGCAAGAAAGCCTTTGTGACTCCAAAGCCTAGCTTTGTGAAGAGCAACGGTTCATATTGCCAAAGATGCAAGCAAGTTGGGCATCTAGAGCAAAAAAATGTGCTAAAATGAACACCAACAAGAAAGCAAACAAAGTGCAATCTATTTGTTTTGATTCTTGTTATTTGCTTACCAAGAGGGAGAATGGTGTGAAGGCAAAGTTCATTGGTACACCAATTGTGGGACCAAAGAAGAAGTCCATTTGGGTGCCAAAGGCTTTGGTGACTAACCTCCAAGGACCCAAGCAAAGATGGGTACCTAAATCTTATTGATTTGATTTGTAGGTGGATTACAAGTCCGGAGGGAGGCATTGGATTCTTGATAGTGGGTGCACTCAACACATGACCGGTGATGCAAGAATGTTCAACTCTTTTGATACAAGCAAAAGTGGTGGTAGCATCACATTTGGTGATAATGGTAGAGGCAAGATCAAGGGTCATGGCAAGATTGAGATCACAAGTGATTTGAGCATATCCAATGTGGCACATGTTGACAAGGTGAACTTCAACTTGCTTTCGGTAGCACAACTTTGTGACCTTGGTTTCAAGTGCATATTTGGGGTTGATGACATTGAGGTTGTTAGCATGAAAGACTCAAAGTTGATGTTCAAAGGCTTTAGGCATGACAATCTCTATCTAGTTGACTTTTGGCACAAGTGAAGCAAAATTGAGTACATGCTTGCTCTCCAAATCAAGCATGGGTTGGCTTTGGCATAGAAGGCTAGGACATGTTGGCATGAAGCAATTGAACAAGCTTGTGAAGCACAACCTAGTGAGAGGTTTGGATGGAGTTGAGTTTGAAAAAGACAAGCTATGTGGTGCATGTCATGCCCGGTAAGCAAGTGGGCAACACTCATCCTAAGAAGAATTTCATGAGCACTTGCAAGCCATTTGAGTTGATGCACATGGATTTATTTGGTCCAACCACATACACTAGCATTGAGGCAACAAATATGGATTTGTGATTGTGGATGATTTCACTAGATACACATGGGTATTCTTTCTCAATGACAAGAGTGACACATATTCTATATTCAAGACATTTCTCAAGCAAGTGTGCAATGAATATGATGTTACCATCAAGAAAGTGAGAAGTGACAATGGTAGTGAATTCAAGAACACAAGAGTTGAAGAGCTATGCAATGATTATGGCATTAAGCATGAATTCTCACCTACCTACACACCACAATCCAATGGCTTGGTTGAAAGGAAGAATAGGACTCTCATGGACATGGCAAGGTCAATGCTTAGTGAATATGATGTGAGTCAATCTTTTTTGGGGCGAAGCAATCAACACCGCATGCTACTACATCAACCGATTGTATTGTCATCCAATGATGGCATGACACCCTATGAGCTCTTGAATGGAAGAAAGCCAAGCATTGCTTACTTTAGGGTCTTTGGTTGCAAATGCTACATATTGAAGAAAGGCACTAGATTGGGTAAGTTTGACAAGAAATGTGATGAGGGGTTCTTGCTTGGTTATTCCACCACAAGCAAAGCATATAGAGTGTGGAATAGCACTAGTGGTCAACTTGAGGAAGTGCATGATGTTGAGTTTGATGAAACCAATGGGTCTCAAGATGAAGAAGAAAATCACAATGATGTTGGTGGAACTCAATTGGAAGATGCAATGAAGAACATGGACATTGGGCACATCAAACCAACTCAAGTGATTGATGTTGATGATGACAAAGATCAAGTGCTCTCATCTCCAATGGGTCAAGCTAGTGGTTCTCAAGTGCAAGATCAACAAGCTAGTACATCTTCTCAAGTGCAAGGCACATCAAGTGATAAAACCAAGTTCAAGCAATCAACTACCAATACTCCAAAATACAAGTGTTGCTAGAGATCACCCAATTGATCAAATTGTTGGTAACATTGCAAGTGGAGTACAAACAAGAGGAAGACTTGCGGCATTTTGTGAACACTTTGCATTTGTGTCACAAGAAGAGCCGGAGAAGATTGATGATGCCATGAAAGATGAAGAATGGGTATTGGCAATGCAAGAGGAGCTAAATAACTTTGAAAGAAATGAAGTATGGGAGTTGGTGGAAAGACCAACCAACTATAATGTCATTGGAACCAAGTGGGTGTTCAAGAATAAGCAAGATCAAGATGGCATTGTGGTTAGAAACAAAGCAAGACTAGTTGCACAAGGTTACACTCAAGTTGAGGGTCTTGACTTTGGTGAAACATATGCTCCGTGGCAAGATTAGAGGCAATTAGAATTCTATTAGCCTATGCATGTGCCCATGACATCAAACTATACCAAATGGATGTGAAAAGTGCATTTCTCAATGGCTTCATCAATGAGCTTGTATATGTTGAGCAACCTCCCGGTTTTGAGGATTATCACAAGCCTAATCATGTGTACAAGTTGAAGAAGGCTTTGTATGGCTTGAAGCAAGCACCTAGAGCTTGGTATGAGAGGTTGAGAGACTTCTTACTCAAGAAAGGCTTCAAGATGGGGAAGGCCGACACTACTCTTTTCACCAAGAAGATTGGCAAGGATTTGTTCATCTTGCAAATATATGTCGATGATATCATATTTGGGTCAACAAATCAAGCATATTGTGAAGAGTTTGCAAAAATGATGGCCAAAGAATTTGAGATGTCTATGCTTGGAGAGCTAAATTATTTCCTTGGACTTCAAATCAAGCAACTCAAGAATGGTACATTCATTAGCCAAGGCAAATACATAAGAGACATGCTTAAGAAGTTTGATATGCAAGATGCAAAAGGCATATCTACACCAATGGGTACAAGTGGCACCTTGGATCAAGATCTCAAAGGCAACATGGTTGATCAAAAGCTATTTCGGTCATTGATTGGAAGCCTACTCTATGTGACCGCATCAAGACCGGATGTCATGTTTAGTGTATGTTTGTGTGCAAGATTTCAATCCTCACCAAGAGAGTCACTACAAGGCCGCAAAGAGAATATTGAGGTATTTGAAACATACACAAGATGTTGGCTTATGGTATCCTAAGGGGTCTAGCTTTGAGCTTATTGGATATTCGGACTCCGACTATGGTGGTTGCAAGATCAATAGAAGAAGCACTAGTGGGACTTGTCAATTCCTTGGAAGATCTCTTGTGTCATGGTCCTCTAAGAAACAAACAAGTGTGACACTCTCTACCGCCGGCCGAATATGTTAGTGCGGGGAGTTGTTGTTGTCAACTACTTTGGATGAGGTCCACATTGAAGGATTATGGTTTTGACTTCAACAAAGTACCCTTGTATTGTGACAATGAGAGTGCTTGCAAGATGACTCAAAATCCGGTGCAACATACAAGAACCAAGCACATTGATATAAGGCACCATTTCATTAGAGAGCATCAACAACAAGGTGACATTGCAATCCATCCAATTGGTACCGAAGATCAACTTGCCGATATATTCACAAAGCCACTTGATGAGAAGAGATTTTGCAAGCTTAGAAATGAATTGAACATTCTTGACTTCTCCAATATGAGTTGAATGCACCCCACATTTGTGACATGCCTCTCCACCGAGCCAAAGCTAAGGTGAAATTGTTTGACATGTCATCATAATATCTAAGGACTTGCTAGATCATCTAGACATACAACTTGTTCCTTAGGTTGCATTCATGGAAAAGCAATGAATTTCAATGTATGTATGCCATCACTATTGCTTTATATGCTTGATTGATCTAGTGATGACATATGACATGCTTGTGGGCTTGCAATCTCATGTGTTGAATTTGGGTATATTGTCAAATATGTGGTTCAACATAGACATGATAACCCTCCTTTGAGGTGTGAAGAAGCTTGTCTTTGGTTCAAACCGAATTACATGTATGGCAAGCTATCCAAATTTGACTAAATTTGAAAACTAATCTATCCAATATCAAAAGAACCGATCAATCCTTTTATGTCAATTGTTGACAAAGGGGGAGAGATTAGTGCATAAAGATGATTAGAAGGGGATAAATTTTTTTGGAAGCACACAAGTAGGGGGAGCAAGCCATTTGCCATTTGTTTGTGCACTAACATATGACTTTGCATTTGTATTTAAACCATATACATGCTTATAATATGATCTAGCATGCTTAGGTGGTATTAGATATTTTGATGAAACCTATCTAGTTATCCATGATGCTTGAGTTTTTATGAAATATCTAGTTATCCATGATGCGCAACTCGATTGGTATCACGCTTCAAAGGTCCATTCTTTCACCTTAAGCATCATTTGGTAACATGGCTCACTCCCTAATTTCAATATTCATACATGTATGCAAAGCCTATACCAAACTTTAGGCATACATGTAGGGGAGCTCATGCTACCAAAAACAAAGCTTATTATGTTTGTCCAATCCTATGTTTGTAAGCAAAATGCTTGGACAACCATGATAGGTTCAAAAACCCTTAATCATAAAATCTTTATGCGGGTTGTCACCAATTACCAAAAAGGGGAGATTGAAGATCTCTAGATTGGTTTTGGCTAATTGATGACATCCTAGGACTAATCTCTCTATGCTAAGTGTTTGATTAGTTGGAGATTGGTCAACCCAAGTGTGATGCATGGAGGTCATGGTGGATGGATCGCGGTGATCTAAAAGATGATCAAGTGCTCAACTTGGAGTGGTTCGAGGATCAAAATGGGCTCAAGGCAAAGGTATTTTTATAGGGCCATTTTGATTTTACACTCAAGACACCATAGAGGGTGTGAGTGATTTAGGTTCGATAACCGTACTATAAAGAGGGGAAGATCATAATCGCTTTACTCACCTAGTGCCATCTTTTTGAATTTCAAATTGCATATGCATATGGGTTAGTGACGTGGCGACTCGATGAGCTCCTTGAAAAATGCTATCAAATATGGTCTTGAGGTTTGACATATTTTTAGATATGATAGCACTTACATTTGGATTAAGATTTATTGAAAATCTTGGAAAAGAAAAAGAGGTGACAAGCTTTGAAATATATACATGTATATGTGTATATACACTTGCCTTGCTCACGTACAAAAGCTAACTTGTTTAGCTTTGCTTGCTGATCGGCCGTCGAGCAGAACACATGCACGTACATGCTTTGAACTAGCTAGCTAGCTTGTTTGCTACTGTCCTGCCTGCTCACAGCTGGTTGCCGAATGAACACGTTGCCGAATGGACATGCTGTTCGGTTACCGAATGAACTGGTTGCCGAACGGGACTGCGTTGCCGAATGAACCATGCTTGCCGAACGCTGCTGGCCTGCTGCCGCTGGGTTCCTGCTTCAATCGTTGCCGAGCCAAGCTGCTGCTTTGGGCCGGCCCTTCGACACCATGTGACAGGCCACGATGGCCCATGCGGATGGAAGTCCAAGTCACGAAGCTGAACACACATCGAGCAAGCACAGCTGCTGTCCGTTTCCATCGAAGCAAATTACCAGAGCGCCGCCGCCCGAGCCCCAAACAGAAAAGAGAGCGTGCTGCTGCGACTGCTGCCCGTTGGAAGAGAGCCGTTGGTGATTCCTGCCGTTGGAGAGCTGCTGTGCCTGAGAATATATATGTGAGCCTCTCCCCTCTCTGCTCTCTCTCTTGGCATTTCGAATTTTCACAGTGAGCTTGTTCTTTCCCCATTCCAAACCCTAGAACAAGAGAAAAAGAGCTCCTCTCCTCTCCTCCCTCGATCTATTGATTTGAGCTGAAATTAATCGAGTGAGCTTGTGCTAGAGAGCGATTTGAGGGCTCCAAGAGGATTGCTTCCCTCTCCTCTCCACTTCGTTGGTGGATTTGAGTTCTTGAGAGGAGATTTGGGGAAAACCTAGTGTGCATTGCTTTTCGGGATTCATATTTGTGGCACTAGGTGATTATTGCAATTGTGGATTTCTTATTACTCTTGGAGAGCACCACTCCTAGACGGTTTGGAGATTGGTGGAGGCGTTGGCAAGAGTTGGTGATTGTTCTTGGCCACCTCCGGTGATTTGTAAGAGGACCGTGCATCCTCGTCGGGACGACGAATTGCAAGATAATATATTGCTCGTGTCGGTGAGTACCTCTCATTTGCTTTGGGTGCGGTAAGCCTAAAGGCATTTGGCTTGGAGTGAGCTCCACACCGACCCACACGTGAGAAGGTCGACACAACGGAGACGTAGCTTGACGGGTGCTCAAGTGAACTTCGGGATAAATCATTGTCTCCACTTGTCTCTTGTTGTCCCTTGGTGATTGGCATTGATTTGGTTATCTCATTGTGTCATCTTGGTGATTGGATCGACTAGCCTCGACATTGTGGTATAACTCTTCTACACTCTTGCATTACTTTCATAGTTAGTGCAGTTTGAGTAGCCTTGCTAGTTGCTTAGCCTTGTTTAGAGTAATCTAGCTTGTTCACCTAGTTGGTAAAGTAGCGACTTAGCCTTTGTGTGTGAACTAGAGATCATAGCAACTAGAATTGTCAATAGGAGGCTTGCCGACAAGTAGAGCTAGAGCAAACGCGTTTATCGCCTTTTGTTATTCTAACAAGTTTGTCTAGTGTATTGTAGAAAATTTTATTAGGCTATTCACCCCCCCTCTAGCCATTTAGGACCTTTCAGTAGGGCGGGAAAGGGAGTGTCGACTGATGGGGATCTGTTGGGGGGAAGCAAAAAAAGATTTGTGGATAATTCTATGGAGGTGGACGAGGAGGTGGAGAGGAGTGAGAAGAGGGTCCGAAGCGAGGGGGTGTTCCATGCTGCAGATGTGGCAACAGACGTTGAAGCGGGGCTGGCAGGGACAGCCCGCGAGACCCAATGAAGCTAGTGGCGTGGAACCGCCGGGGGGCGGGACGGCCGGCGGTTCGGGGAGGGCTCGGGAGCCCGGAAGTCGGTGGGGGGCAGACATTCTCTTTTTGTCGGATACCAAATTGGACGAAAGGAGGATGCAGTGGTTTAGGTGGACATTGGGGTTGACGAACATGGTGGTACGTGACTGTGAAGGGAAAGGAGGTGGCATAGCGCTGATGTGGAGGAAGGGAGTCGATGTGAAGCTTCGGAACTATTCCAAGTACCACATTGACGTTGATGTGTCTGATGAAGAAGGGAGGGATTGGAGGTTCACCGGGGTGTACGGTGAGCCAGATGCAGACTTGCGTGACCGCACGTGGCAAACCCTCCGGTCGCTGATTGTCCCGCCGGTGAAGGTGTGGGTGTTGGCCGGGGATTTCAACGACGTGCTGTTTGCGCACGAGAAGGAAGGAGGCGCCAACGGAACCAGCGCTCTATGGATAAGTTCCGTGAGACGTTGGAGGCGTGCGGGGTGGAGGATCTTGGTTTCGAGGGCGATCGATTCACTTGGAGGAACAATAACCATAAGGTGGATGGCTATATCAGGGAGCGCTCGGATAGGGCGGTGGCGAATGTGGAGTGGCGGGGAGATGTTTCCCAGTGTAAAAATAATAAATGGGGACCCCCGCCACTCCGACCATCGCCCCATCATCATCGACACTGGCCCGGAGGAGGAGAGAAGGAGTAGGGGTGACCGAACTTATAAGTTTGAGGCGGCATGGCTAGAGAAGGAGGATTGCAAGGAGATTGTGCGGCGGCTTGGCGTAAAGCGAAGGAAGCCGATCTCCCCTTTGTTTTTGATGATATTCAGATGGTCTCCAGGAGTCGGGCGCTGGGGGAGGCAATCTCCTCGGGGTCTAGAGAAGAAAATAAAAGATTTGAAGAAGGAGCTCGAAAGATGCAGACGAGGAGGGCTAACTCGGAGAATGTAGAGAAGGAAGGGTGCTGAGATACAAGCTTGATAAAGCACAAGAACAAGTGGATTTGTACTGAAAACAACGTGCCCATGCAAAATGGATGCGGCGGGTGATCGCAACACGGCATATTTTCATGCGGCGTGTTCGGAGCGCAAGAGGAAAAATAAAATAGGGAGATTGAGGAAGGAGAGTGGAGAGTGGGTGGAGGACGAAGGAGAGAAGAGGGAGTTTATTACTAACCACTTTTCACAAATTTTCAGGGCTGCCGACAATCACGATACACATCAGCTCATTGATTGTGTGCAAAGGAAAGTTACTGATGAAATGAATGCTAATCTCCTGGAGGAATTCACAAGGGAGGAGGTGTGGGAGGCGCTGAAATCAATCAGGAACCTGAAGGCCCCGGGGCCGGACGGCAACCCATGTTGTTCTACAAAAGTTTCTGGGAGATGGTGGGTGATGATGTCACAGCAAGTGTGCTAGAAGTGCTGAATGGTGGACCAATGCCGAGCCACTGGAATGAGACAACAGTGGTTTTGATCCCTAAGGTACGCGTCGGCCGGAATACATAAAAGATCCGAGACCCATAAGTTTATGCAACGTGATATACAAGATTGTGTCCAAGGTCATGGCAAATCATCTCAAAAGAATCCTCCCAGAGGTGATCTCTCCGGCACAGAGTGCGTTCGTTCCCGGGCGTCTTATCACCGACAATATCCCGGTCGCCTATGAGGCCGACTCACTTTCTCAAGCGAAAGAAGAAGGGCAAGGGGGGTTTTGCAGCTATCAAGCTGGACATGAGCAAGGTGTACGATCATGTGGAGTGGCACTTTTTGAGAGATATGATGCTGAAGTTAGGATTTGACAGCCGGTGGGTGGATCTAGTGATGAATTGTGTGACAAACCGTAAAAATACTGAAGAATCCGGGTGAATGGAGAGCTGACGGAAGAATTCGTGCTCGAGCGAGGATTGAGGCGGGGTGACCCCATATCGCCCTACCTCTTCCTTCTCCGTGCGTAAGGTTTCTCGGCACTCTTATCAAAAGCAGAAGAGGATGGTAAAATACATGGCATAAAGGTTTGCAGAGGTGCACCATCGGTCTCCCATTTGCTCTTTGCAGATGACTCGTTGATTCTGTGCAAGGCAGCAGAGGGGGAAATTCGGAACCTAAAAGAAATTCTGGAGATATATGAAAGATGTTCAGGTCAAATGATCAATGCGGACAAATCAGCGGTGATGTTCAGTGCGAACACAAGTGAGGCAGCCAGGAGGAAAACCAAGGAAATTATGTCCATTAGATCAGAGACACGAAGCGAAAAGTATCTAGGCTTGCCGGTGTATGTGGGCAGGTCAAGGACAGCAGTTTTTGCATATTTAAAGGAGAAAGTATGGCAAAGAATTCATGGTTGGAAGAAGAAATTATTATCAAAAGCAGGAAAAGAAGTTATGATTAAGGCGATAGCGCAAGCAATCCCGGTGTTTGCTATGTCGTGCTTTGACATTACAAAGGAGATGTGTGATCAGATTAGCTCGATGATAGCAAAATACTGGTGGAATAATCAGGATAAGGAACAAAGCATGCATTGGGTCAGTTGGGATCGGTTAATCTTACCAAAGGAGCAGGGGGGACTGGGATTCAGAGATCTTGATTCTTTCAACATGGCAATGCTCGCCAAACAAGGATGGAGACTCATCCAGTCACCTGACTCCCTTTGTGCTCGTTTGCTGAAAGCGAAGTATTACCCAAACTCTACCTTGCTGCAGACCACAGCAAAAGAGGGGTGCTCTTACACGTGGCGTAGTATGATGAAGGGGGGTAGAACTCCC
The DNA here is from genome assembly GCA_015847255.1 of Hyparrhenia diplandra. NCBI lineage: Eukaryota > Viridiplantae > Streptophyta > Magnoliopsida > Poales > Poaceae > Hyparrhenia > Hyparrhenia diplandra. The sequence goes on from JADLZK010010296.1 coordinate 64,277, forward strand.
GAAGGAGGGAGTAATCCGAGAGTGGGATCCGCTGCATCATAAATATGTGGGAAGACCCGTGGCTACCATGAGAGCCAAGCAGAAGGCCAATCACTCCCGGAATCACAACTTGCTCAGTAAGGTGTCTGATCTTGTTGACCCTCACACTGAAGAATGGGATGAACAGCTGCTGAATGATACGTTTTGGGAGGAAGATGCGAAGCTCATCAAAGAAATCCCTGTCCACACTGACATGCTTGACGTGCTGGGATGGCACTATGATAAAAAAGGCCAATTTCGGTGAAATCGGCATATAAGGTGCACAGGCAATGATGTTAAGATCCTCACGGTCGAGTAGGCCGGGAGGGAGAGAGGGGAGTGGAGCAAGGAATGAGTCTTTGGAAGAAACTATGGGACCTTGATTGCCCAACCGAAAGTGAAGCACTTTCTATGGCGCCTCGATCATAACACCCTTCTTTGTCGAACAGCTTCGAGAAGGAGGGGCATGCACATTGACACGAAATCTTTGTGTGTGCAATAGAATGGATGAGGATGGGGGACATCTGTTGCTCAAGTGTAAAGAAGTTAGAGAAGTATGGAGAGAATCGAACCTAGAGGATGTACGGATCGCGGTGATACAAGCATCATCGCCGATGGATATGATGGAGATGATTTTCAAGCCGCAACATCGGTCGAACACGGTGATCACCTTACTCCGGGCCGTGGTGGAATGAGAGGAACCGCAGACGGGAGGAAGGCAAGACTCGAACGTCAAGGGAGATCGCGTACATCGCGGCGGCAAGGGCCGACAAGATGCGCCATCGAAACCAAAAACGGTTATTGTCGAAAAAGTTGAGAACAAGAAATGGTTGAAACCAAGTGAGGGGAACCGAAGATTAATGTTGATGGTGCTTTCCACCCAACTTCTAAGCGGGGAGGATGGGGATACGTGAATCGAGAGATGATCGTGGGACAGTCCCTACGGGCCGGGCGCCGGCAAAGACGGAGACATCTCCAGGATCCTCTTCACGCCTGAACTCGGGCGTGTTTGCATGGCCTGAAAATGGCCGGGCGGATGGGCATCGCCGCGATCACCTCGAAACGGACGCAACCCCCGTGAAGGCGGCCTCAAGACGGAGGACTATCGGCTATCGGATCGAAAGTGGCCTCATCACCGAAATCAAGCATGTAATGTCTAGTGATCTAGCTTCGGTTTTCGTCTTGGTTTGTCCCCGATCATGTAATAATTTGGCACACGCTTTAGCCGCTATCGGTTGTAACCTACCCGGGAGGGAATGTGACTCCTTGGGTGTCGTACCTCCATCCTTGGAGGGTATTGTGTCCAGCCGATTGTTGTGGAGTAATGAAAAAAGCACTCTGTTCTCAAAAAACATAACACGGCAACTGAACTTACCCATGCCTCCTGGGCATCGATTAACCAATATCTACTCAGCAAAGCTTCTTTTCCACAACGTTGTTTGCCTCGGGTTATATACTTAGTTTCTTCTTTGCTTGGTTTTGATGCCCTTGACTTTATAAACTTTGCTTTCCACATGCCGGACATATATGTTGCAAATAATAATGACATGTTGCCTCACGCATCATCTTCTTCCTACGATTCTTGGCGGATTTAGAGGACCTAGATCGGGCCACGTCGCTAGAATTGGATTGAATGTACCGAGGTTTGCCCGTCGTGCAAAGGAGAGAGAGCTGCCGAGGCTACTGGCGGGCGCAACCGCGTGCTCGACCTGCCCATCCTCCGCCGCCCTCCGGATTGAGATTCAGATAACTTTGCTTAGTAAAGTTACAACGTAACTTTCTCTCAATCTCAACCCTTCAAATCAGATCCAAAGGGTGTCCTTCCTCTCAGCTCACGGGGCCCTCTATCGGTGACTTGTTCGCTCTGCATTTTCTTCCCTTTAGCGGATTCGTCTCAATCGCTTGTTTCTGGCCGCCCAGCGAGCAAACGGGCTGCTGTCCCTAATGGCGCACCATCGTGCTCCTTTGCCGGCATCTGCGCCCTCGTACTGTTCATACCTTTCTCCTCGACGTATCGCTCCGGTGAGTGAGCGACACACAACGCTACGTGGGCAAGGGCGACGCAGGTGGCGATTGGCGAGCACACTCCAACGAACACGACGGACCGTGGTGTGGTGAGCAGGCAAGCGCCCACGGAGCGTCGAGGGTGCTCTATACCAGCGTGCGACATAAATGCGAGGAGAGGTCGCCAAGCGGGCGCTCGCTCGAGCGATCCGCTTGTCACACCGCTCGCCCCTGCTCACTCTTGGCGGTGGCCGAGAGCTCGGCACGCGCCGTCGTTAATCGTGATGCCCTCCCGCCTCGGCACGCCTTATTTGCGACCAGTTCGCCGTCGCCATCCGGACCGGGCCGTCGGACACGCCTCGTCGTCGCGCGCCGGGGCTGGGCTACCTGGCCGCCACCAACGAATCTAAACCACCATTCTTTGCGTCGCCTCGCGCCGCCCGGAGCCGGAACGCCGGCGTGCATCGTTCGCCAAGCGGCTGTCGCCCGGCTTCGTCACTTGGGCGCGACGCCGCCCGCGCCGCCTCTCCACGATGGCGGCGGACGCTGCTTTGCCGTGCTCGCTCGCGGCTGGCCTCACACTCGCTGCGTGTCCATGTCGTTTGTGCTCCACCGCGGTCGCCCGGGTCGTCCGACTGGGCGCAAGCACCCACCCGGGGCAGCTCTGTTCCCCGGACACTTGCAGCTGCGAATACGGCGAGGCACAGGATGGCGGTCCGGAGGGCTGCGGCGCTGAACTGAAAAGCACGACGCCGGAAAGCACGACGGCGCAGCAGGCGGCGGATTCGCGAAGAAGCGCGGCGCGGAAAGCGGAGCGCTGATTGGCGGGAGTAGCGGCGGTTACGCGTGACCGCGTCTTCCGGTCTGGTTTGTTGGCCTGGGCTAAAAAGATGGAGTGCTAGCTTGGAAACCACTGTAGCCGTCAGATGGCAGCTGAAGGGTGCAGATTGAGGCAATGTTACGTTGTAACGTTGCCCTGTAGTTATGCGAACCGAGTCCCACGCCGGGGGAGGAGGAGGGAGGTGCGGGGGACTCCGGATTCAGTAACGTTGCTGAGGAAAGTCACGATGCAACTTTCGTCGTATCTCCACCGTCCAAGACACATCTAAGGGCTCGCAACCAATCGAGCGGATTCTCCTAGCTTTTTACCAAGGCATGAGGCAGCGAGGCAGCTGAGACTGAGAGGTTCCCAGCACACGGCACCGCGCCGCCGTCCCACGCTACGCTACCGCCCTGGCCTGCGTCACCGCCCAGCCGCGTGACTTGCATCAGAGCTGCTGGTCCAGAGCTCTCCCGTGAAGACAACGCAAGAGCTCCTGGAGCTCGCGGTCAGAGCTGCCGCGACCGTGTCTGGGCACCGTGGACCTGTGCTCTGCGCTCGGCGACCAGCGCTGCTGCGAGCGTGTGCGGACAGCGGGCGACGCAGACATGGAGCGAGGCGAGCAAGCGCGACCGTCGCGGAGGAGGACGCGGCGAGCGAGCGCGACCGTCGCGGAGAGCGGCACGGCGAGCTAGCAGCCAGGCGAGCGAGCTCGACCGTACGTCGCAGAGGAGGACGCGGCGAGCGTGCGCGGCCGTCGCGGAGGAGGACGCGGCGATCGTGCGCAGCCAGTGCAGAGAGCGGCACGGCGAGCTAGCATTCAGCACTACGAGTGTTCTCGCGAACGGTGCAGAGAGTTCGGGTCCAGCGCTGCGAGCGTGCCGCTGCCAGAAGTGGCCATGCGCTCGCTCACCGTGCTGATTGCCGTCAAGCTCGCCTCCTTGCTCAGTTGCTCCTCGTCTCCGCACGGATGTGCTGCCGCCGCGCAAGCTCGCCCCTGCCGTGGGGATGCGCCTCGGTCAAGCACCGCCGCCGTGGTGACGCGCCCCTGGCCGAGCGAGCGCGCCTACGCCACCATCGCCGCGCGCGGATGCGCACTGGCCAAACGCCGCCGCCGCGGGGACGCACCCCCGGCCGCGCGCAGATGCGCCCCCAGCTCCCCACCGCAGCAGCAGCAGGTCATCTTCGACCCGGCTGGCGGGCGACGCCGGCGGCTGGGACGAACCGCCGCCCCTGCCGAGGCCGTGAAGAACAGTTGAAGACGGTCATGCTCACCTTGACGATGGAAGCTAGCGAGTCACTGACAGACGGCCCCCTCAAGCTGAGATAAAGGATAGCCTTTGGATCTAGGGTGGAGGGCTCAGATGGAGAGAAAGTTACATTGTAACTTTACAGAGCAAAGTTACCCAATCTCAGTCCCCCGGCGTGGCCGGGTGGGCCAGCTGCTCCGGAGCGGCGGGGTGCGAGCACGGCGACCCCGCCACGGCCGAGCAACCGCGCTCGACCTGGCCATCCTCCGCCGCCCCGGACCTCCCTCCTTGCTCCGGAGCGGCGGGGTGCGAGCACGGCGACCCCGCCACGGCCGGCGGTGCGGGTGAGGTGGCTTCGGGCACCTTGGAGCGGGCGGCGGGCACAGGCACGGCATCTCCCTCTATGTCCACTTTCCCAGCCCTCGGCGTGCGTGGCTCCCGCGTCCCATCCCTTCTCTCCCTTGCCGTCCTCACCGAGCTAGGATGCGGCGGCGGCGGGGGGTTGCCTGTGCCTGCCCACATCCGGCCCGCTCCGCCCCTTCCGCCACCCCAGCGCATCGTCCACGAGCTCCCCGGATTTTCCTTTTTGCTTTGCCGCCCGCTGCACCACCGTCGGGGCCAGTTGCCGCTCGGCATCGGGGGCTCCAGTGACCCGGCCAACCAGTCCGGATGGCGGTCAAAGCATCCTCGACTCCATCCATCCCGTCGGTGAGGTGATCCCTGCCTCCCCACCTCACTCCTTTCCAGTCCAGCGTTCTTCCTTCTCTCCGTCTCATACTCTCATCTGCTGATTTGCTACTGCTGCTCTCCTAATTAGGTACATAGATTGACTGATTAAAAGGGACATGCAACGGTTCTCCTCAGTGAGGTCATATCTGATTTTACTGGGTCTGTTTCTGTTGTTGCATGGATTCGGTTATAGCAGTCATACTAACAAATAATGGTGCCTGGCTTACCTATCTCAGATTTGGTACATCTTTCGTAATGGTACATTCATGGAAAACTTCTTAGTTCTTATACAACACAATCAGCGTTTCGCAAGGGATGCTATGTAAAGCCATCAATTATCTGATTATGATTTCTCAAGATTTGTCACCTCCATGGACCAGCAGACAGACCAATATATTAACCATTATACATTTATTATATTTGTTCTTTTTATTTTTTAGTCTTTTATCTTAATATTTACGTACTGTCACTGTCCTCATAATGTATTATGTTTTCATCAGCTTGGGAATCCTTGAATCATGCTACTAAAATTGAGATCACCTTGAATCACCATCATATTTTTTAGAACTGCAGAAGCAAAGGTTGTTCACATTGCATTGATCCTGACCTTGCATCCATCATGGTGATTGGCCTGCTCATCCTTCCCAACGAACTTCAGATACTCTAACCAGTATAGTGCCATTCATGGAGAGTTGAAATTTAAGCCCCACAGTTTCCCATCGTTGTCATATATATAGTAAGCGATGAGAAAATCCTGTACATTTACTGACTCAATTCAGAATATTTATTTGTACGAGTTTTGAGGGATGAGGTTTCGACATAATGCCTGTGATATGCCTGTATACTCTGTATGGTGGCCCTAAATTTATGTTTCCATGGTGCAGCTACAAAATATGTTCATCCATAATTCCCGACCTTCACCTTTTCAGTTTGTTTGCAATACTGAGTTGCATGATGCAGCTATTGACTTCCTTGCATTTTAGTTCTAAATGATATTGTGTTCCTTACTTTATATCCCCTCTAAGCTACAATAAATAAGTCATTGTACAATAGTACATATGCTTTTAACTTGCCTAAGCAAAACGTTATTTTGCTTGCTGTACCCCCATTTTGTGCTCCTGCAGTCAAACGTTATAGCCTCATACCCTGTTCTTTGCCATGATCCAACAATTTCAGGGTTGCACCTTCTTCTGTACATGCTGTAATTGTATTTGGCTTGTTTCGGCGCCCAAAAAGATTATCTACGCACTCACCGACGCCCTAATGTTGTTTAGTTCGCCGGAGCTGTCGATCAGGTCATACCTACGCACTCACTTTGACACCGAATGTTGTTCAGTTCGTCCGGAGATGTCGGTCAGGACATACCTATGATGATTGTTTCCATCCACCATGAAAGAGGTAATACATAGCACCATGCCTTTTCTTTTAGGGGAAACAAAGTTACTGTAATTCTGAGTATGGCACTATTTGCTAGTTATATGAAAATTGCCTGTGAAACTCAAAAAGATCACTCTGTATCCCAAACAAAGCAAAGTCACAAGCTCATAAGGTGCTAAAAAATGACCTTTGAATGATCGATGCATATTTTGAGTTTACATAAAACAATCATTTATCTCATTGCATTAACTAATAATTTTGTTACCTTTAAAAGATTGTTATACCATATTACAACCTCCACTCACGATCTTGCAAGAAAAATCTCGGTCCATCTTTTTTTAGGATGCAAATATCTGAACTCAGTTTTTTAAAAAAAAAAAGCTGTGCTCAGTTAACAATGATGTTTCTTTAATTAATTATATGTATACCAACCGATGTACCAAAAAAAAAGTCAAAAGCGAATGATAATTTGGTAAGGAGGGAGTATAAAAATATCTCTTCTTTTGTTTCAGAAACTCTTTCAGGCATGAAATGACTGTACTGCAGAAGGCTTGCCATTCTAATTTCTATGAAAGTTTGTGTCCAGTGTATTTGACGACACTAAGTGCCATCGCCCACACTAGATTGGGTGCCAAAAGATTCAGTGCACATTGAACTCTTTGTTAGCATACCTTCTAGATAAATATATTATTAGACTGCAATGGTTGTGCTGGTGAAGCCTTTCCCATGTGTTGCTGAAGGTTTGCAGCCGTTCTTGCTATTCAGATTATCTGTTTTGTCGTTGGAAATCGAGGCTCTACCTCCTTTAACAACACTACAGGTAGGAGACACCTGTTCTTGCCTAGAATTGCAGCCGTTTAAGACATGTATCAATTCAGGTTTCCAGGGGCTCAATCCATGGCTCCACTAATACCCATCTCAATGCCATGACCATAGTCTGTACTTTTTATATCCTAGACAGGCCCTCCTTGAGGCGTGGAAAGGCCATGTAGGATTAGAGCTAGCTTTGTTTGGGGCAACCTCAGAAGACAACTAGAAGGACAAGGATATCTGGAACCAACAATTACATAGCATATCTGATGTGTTTCCAATTACACTCTGATAAAGCTAAGATAGCAGCTTTAGTTCGAAAAACCCATTTATTAGAGGCCCTAATAATAAAGGGGAAAAATGGATGGCAGCATATTTCCATGGATGGCAGCATATTAGAGGTCCCAAACTTAAAACTTAAAAATATTTTTGCTATCGTCTAGAACTCAGTCCGGTTTTTTTCAATGCTCAAGCTTGCACATTTTATCAACACCTATGCATGCATATATATATCATATACTTTTGATGATAGAACTCACAATATAAAACTCTACAATATATATCCAATAGCTCTGTTGCTGACAATCTCACTGTCGTGCCTTGGATTGTGTTGAAGATTTTTTCCATGGATTTTAGTTTGCTGATTCTATTAGTTTTTGAGACATGGATTTCATCCCTCATATCCTAATTTAGGCATCTCATATTTCTACTCTGTTTGATGAAAATTTCCATGGCCTAATTGCTTCTAGCAGGTAGTGATGATTGTCTATTTAGCGGTTCTGTGCTCCATGCCACAACTCCATTCAGGGGCAGCTGAGTCATCAAATTAAATGCAGTGGCTAATGATCAAGCAGAAGGGTCAGCACTGTCAAAGAGCTCACATTCAGCTAGCATCTCTCCATCAAAAGTTATGACAAAGTGATCGATAAAGTGATTAGTCAATGAAGTACACTGATTCTAACAAGCGTCAAGTTGTGATCGTAATTTCAACAAAAACTCCACTCCATATTGAGTTCAGAAACGATTGAATTACATGCACAACTTATGTATCCTATTCATTTTTCTTCATGCAATTTTTAAAGTTTAATGTTAGTTATCTCTTTCTCCATCTAAAACTTTTATTTTGTTGTCTTTGAAATTTCATCTATGTTCTGGAGATATGTGTTAAAAAATATTAGTCTCGCATCATTAAGTAAATATATTTATTGGAAGCTGCTGCTCTGCACTGATACTGTCACATAATCGCACAACATATAGGGTGTGTTTGGTTTCCTGGGTTGATGTAGCCTGGGTATCTCTAGCAAACCTGGGTAGATGTAACCTGGCTTAAGCAAGATAGATCGTGGTTGTTTGGTTGGCAGGTTGGTTGTAGCCTGGTTAGTGCTAGATGTTGTTTGGTTCCCTGCACGGTGGAATAGGTGGGGTTGTTTGGTTGGCCCAATTGCATTGAATCACGGCACCGTCCGGCTCCCCACGGTGATGTTCTTGCCCGCACTCATCGACCTGGCTATAAATAACCCGAGGTGGCCTCCCCCCGTGCTCGTATTCATTCGCACCACTCACCGCCGCATTCATCCCCTTTCCTCCAGTGTTCTCGAGTCCTCCGGTCTCCTCGTCTTCCCTGTCCTCCATCTCGCGGCGCAAACCCTAGCCCAAGTCGTGATGGCGATTTGAGTCCTACGCCGAAGCGGCCGCCGTCCGCCGTGCCCTCGGAGGAGTGCGAGGGCGTCCACGGTGCACTGCGGGCGATAACGGCCCCCGAATGGTTCCATCCGGTTGAGCGCGGCCGGCCACTCTAGCTCCTCCAGCGACCTTGCGTACTCAGGCGGCGGCTCGACAGCGGCTTTCGACGCGAGGTTCCTCCCAATTCCCCATCTCTTTTCCTTCCGCTTAACCCTAGGTTGGGGAATCGGTGCTATTTTGGTCGATTAGGGTCGTTCCGATCCATTGTTAGCATGATTAGGGTTTTCATTCAGTTTGTATCGTGGATTCTTGCTCGTCTCCGATGGATTGTTAGCATGATTAGGGTTTTGATTCAGTTCGAATCGTGGATTAGTGGTACTTTTTGGTAGATTGTTAGCATGATTAGGTTCTAATCCATAGGTCTAACAAATAGATCTCTCCTATTTTCCCCAACCGAAAGCGGTCGCCGGCGATTCAGTGTGGATCGGCCATCCCCGATGCCATCTCGGTTTCTTCTGGACCGGACTTGAGAGGTGAAAGTGCCCGAATGCAACCATGGTCGCCACCGCAAGTGAAGAAGGCTTGGAGTGGAAGCCGCGCAGCCGTCGGTTCCTCGGGTGCCCACCAGGTTGTCTTCTTTTTTTTGTTGCTGCGGACCATGAGTACCGGCCTAGCGTGGCGGCTGCAACGCCGCTTGTTTCTAGTAAACTTGTATTTTGGGTAGCGAATGTGACCTCGCCCAACTACTGGCCCCTTCTGGGCGGAAGCAAATTGGGTGCGGCCCATCCCTACCGGACTCCGTGGGCACCTATCTCAGATTCCAAGCGGCGTGCGTATCTAAAGCCAAGTTTTAAATCTCAGGCTATAGCTGCGGCTATAGCTGGGAGATATACTAGGCGAGATAAAAGCTAAGCTAATCAACTTTTCGCGCCTAACGATAGCTGGCGGCTAATAGCGGGCGATTTCGTGATAGCCGCTAAAGTGGGCTCATTTTTAGCCGTCTAAATGTGCGATGGGCCAAAATTCGGTCGCCGGCCATCTACTTTCCACCCACCCACTAACCTAGCGCTCTCGTGACTCGTGATGGCCAGACTCCCAATCTCTCGCTCTCGTGGCGGCTCAGGTGTCCGTCTCTCGCACTCGCGACGACGGAAAAAAAGTAGGCGGCGGCGGCGGGCGACTTATAAAAAGGAGGAGCGAATCGGAGGCTCGAGCACCGTTGGCGGCGCAAAAGGAGGAGCGAATCGGAGGCTCGGAGCACCGGCGGCCATGAGCAGCAGCGTCGGAGTCCACCGCTTCGGCCTTGAGAGCCAGACCAGCCGCGTCGAGCCACTGAGACGCCATGGCAGATCCACCAAGTAAGTGTCTTCGGCATTCGAATCCAAAGTGATGGGTTTCAATTATTGGTGAACTGCATGGTGATAATTTCTAGCATATAGGTGAATTTGTTCTATGTAATTTGTTTTAGCATTGAGTGAACTGCAACATGTCTTCTTCTTTTTTTGGCAAGAACAGCTAAATGTCATAGCTGCAGCTATCTCCGCTATAGCTGCAGCATAGTTTTGGACAAGGTCGCGGCTAAGAAGCTTAGCCGGCGATTTAAAACTTGGATCTAGAGGCGCTCCTCTCAGCTCCCATCCTCTTCACGATTCCTCTGATGCACAGCGCGTGGCTCAACTTTTCGGCTCACAGCCACACCAGTCCAGAAGCAAGCCGTCTTCTCTTGTTCGGCTCAGCTTCACCAGTCCGGAGTTCGGCTCCTTCGCGACACGCCATCCCGAGCGCCGACGCAAGCGACCGTGAGCGCGTCCTCTCCATCACCACCGCCAACTCCGGCGAACAGCCGAAACACGATGACGAGAGCAACAGAAACCTGACGGCGGCTGCCTTGTCCTCTTACATCCCTTCCCAAACCTCTGCTTCTTGTCAGGGCGCGGCGCCACCAAGCTCCTGGTCATGGCGCACACCAGGTGTTCGACACCAGGTCCCAACCACCTAAGCTCTGGTTCGGGGGCTGGCCGCCGCCGCGTGTTAGGGCTAGCCGCCGTCCACGAGCAGCTAGGTTCGTTGCTCAGTATTTGACACACGCTGAATCATGGAAAACCAATGCTGGGAAGCCTAGGCAAAGCACGTCCGGCAAGGCTGGTGCGAGCAAGGCAAGTCTTTCCTTCTGGATGTACATGTGCTTGTATAATTGCGCATCATAATTGATTAGTTCATAGTTTCTATGTAACGCACAGGGTTACTTTTGTGATTTCATTGGTAATGAGAGGAGCCAAATGCTTGCCTTAGAGCATGAACCTTGTGTCAATCTATTGAGCTGTGTATGCAGACATGGTTTCATTGTGTCTATACCTTGCTATGGAGGATCCATATATGAATGTACAGCTACCGTGCTGCCATTGCTGAATTTTATAATTAACTTCACTTTGCATGTCAATTGTTGCATGGGATACATTACATGGACTTGTGACGTTTGTATTTTTTTTTTTTATACATGAAGAGTTTCACAAGGCTGGTAGCCCTTTGTGATTTGCATATGCTAGTTATTGTTTTGGTCAGGTTTGCTATGTCACGCACAGGAAGCTGTGCTTTTGTTATAAAATTAGTGATTCATATTAATATGGTTGTCCCATTAGTCCTTTGGAAACTCGATTAGTTCTGTGCGTGCATCCATAGTTGGTGTTGTGACAATCTCATTGTCACTGATTTTAAGTTTTCCTTGTTTATTACTAGTCTATTTTAGTGTAGCTTCATCTTATGCTGTTGCTTGTAATGTGTTACTCTTATTCTCACCTTGCTGATACTAGATGAAATTTCTTTTAGGGAATGGTTTGCTGCATTCTGTTAGCTGCTGTCCTGATGAGCCTAATTGCCTTTTCTGTAACAAGGCATTATATATATATGGGACTTGGTTCTGTCCTCTTCATAGCTATCTATACTAGTTATTTCCGGAGAAGAATTAGGAAGCAATTCAACATTTGAGCAAGTATTTCTTGTGCTTATAAATGTAACACCCCCGGTGTTACTATTACTAAAAAAACGTGACATGTCATCATGATCATTGCAAAGCCATGTTTAGCCCACTATGTTTATTTTTTTTGGTTTCGGATTAAAAAGACGCGGAAAGAATCGAGAATCGGAAGTTACCCCCCTTATTCGGAAAACCCTAATTTCTAAACCCTAGTTTGTCCCCTTTTCTTTTATTCAAAATTTATCAAGAATTTGAGGGTGGTCACAAAAAGGGAAATGGTAGGGTTTTCAAAGTTGAGCAAAGTTGGTATTTTGAATTTTCAAAGTTTAGTTCAAAAATTTAAAGAAATTTTTGAATTACGACAAAACCCTATTTACCCCCTTTTTCTCTATTTCAAAATCTAGACAAAATTTGACAAAACTTCCAAAAGCTAGTTTGTAGATCTTGTTGAGATCAACAAAAGATATGTACAAAGTTTTTCAAGTTTCTATATAATTTTAAAAGTAATTTTGAATTCAAATTTCTTACTTTTTGACCCCATTTCAAAAGTTCAATTTTGAGGCCAATTTGAAAATGTTCCAATTATGAAATTTGTAGATCTCAAAATTTTAAGCAAACTTTGTTTTTGGAGATTTTTCAAGTTTAGTTCAAATTTTGAGAGTAATTTGACAAATTCAAAAGTTAGGGTTTTGGATGCTACGGTCTTTCGGCCCAATCCTTGGATGCCGCCGCCGCTACGCGCGCGCGCCGCCCTGACCTTCGCGAAACTGGCGGCCGAGGAGCTTCTCGCGACGTCATTTGTCCACCTGTCCAGACCTCCCCCTCTTATAAATAGGGTGTAGGGTCGCCGATTTTCTTCTTTTTCGAAACCGCCGGCGGGCGCCGCGTCGGTAGTCGTTCGTCGCCGTCCCGAGCCCTCTCTCGCCAAAACCATCTAGCCAGCAGCCTCAAGCAACATCCTTGAGCTTCGATTTGAGTTGCTCCGCTCCATCGCCATCGGAACCGCGCGTCGCCGGTCTTCCCGAGGTCGGTGGGAGCGCCGCTCTCGACCTCAGGTCGACATTTCGCTCTGGTGAGCTTTTGCTTGCACTTCCTCGTGTTTTCCCTCCATCTTGATGATGTAGTCGTGATCGACTCGTCTTTCCTTAGCCAAAAGCCGGCGATGCGGGAACGCGCGTCTGAGCCGCCGCCGCTCGGCGTCGTCGTCGGTGACCTAGCTCCGTCAGCGTCCCGTCCAAACCAACTTCGTGTCCAAGCATCGCGGTGAGCTCCGGCCGCCCTCCTTCTTTCCGTTTTTCATTTGGTCCCCTGCCGAACGCCGAACGCCTATACCGCCATCTTGTGATCGCCGCGTGTCGTCGCGGCGAGTTCACCTCGGTAGGGCCAACATCAACGATAACAGGCGGGCACATTCATCGTTCCGCCCGCCGACCAACATCGTTCAACGGGCGGTTAGATCCTTTGTTCATAGCGGGCGGTCCATCATGCACGCGATAGTAACATGCCATGAACAATGCCGGGCCGTGCACAATGTCGGGCCAAATTCAACCCGAAACCCTTTTTTCATTTATGAAATGTTTTATTCAATTTTATTTATTTGAATAGTGTCGATTTTCCAAATTTCATATAAATTCAAATATGGGTTCTAAAATCATGAAAATTTTTGTGTAGCCTTCCCATCATATTTACTATCTAGAAAAATTATGAAACTTGAATTTTAAATAGTTTGGGCATGATTTAAAAATACAAATTTTAATTGAAAAATGCATCTTCCTTGATTTTTAATAATTATTCTATTTATCCAAAAATCATGAAAATTATTTTGACACTTTGTTTTATGACATGATCTACCTGTACAAAAATTTTGAGCTTCTTTAAAGAAAGTTAAAATATTTATTATTTTATGCTCTATTATTTCATGTGTTAAATAATTTGTTTAATGTCTTATAACCTAGGGTTTTGGGTGAATTTTGGATTATTTTGTGAACCCTAAACCATGCCACTATCAAATGGTCCTTGAGAACTCCTTAGGCAATGGTGATGATATCTCGTAGAGTAGTTCAACAAGTTGATTTTGTTGGATTACAACTTTATCGTGAAGGAAAGTTGTACTCAAGTGTTTATCGTTTCATGCACTCTCGCACATCATGTTTATATACACGGCATCATGTAAAGCATATGTTATTCTTTCGTATAGTGACGAAGGTGATCGAGAGATCGTTGATCAAGCTTGAGAAGAGGGTTTTCTTGTTGATCCGAGTTCGATTATTGTGATCCATCGTCGAGTCGGGTTATTTAGATCAACCAAGGCAAGCCAGGTTCATTTAAACATTCCTTGTGTTTTACAAGATGTATATCACCTTTATTTTATTTTATTGCATTAGGTGATAGGAATTGAGTGATAACCTAATTGATGCATTATCCATCCTTGAATATTTGATATCTACCTTGATAACCCGTTTTTGGTAAAATGCTTAGAAATGCTTAGCCATGCTAAATAAGTTAGACTTTTGAGTCAAAATGTGACAAGTCTCTTATGATAGCCCGTATGGGCATTTGATGTTGAAAGGATGTTATATGATGAAACCATACTGGGATATGGTATTAAATTTGAGACCGGTCGGGTAATTTGCACTGAGAATGGAGTTTCATTGTAGTATTTCCGGCTTGTCGATTAAGGACCGTTCGTTGTAAGCAATGTGGACTGAGACTTTGGAGCATAATCTGCGTCGAGGTCTTTGACCAATGGCACGTGCGTGCGGGCGTCGCCCCGGGGCGGTCGAGTGCGACGACCACATACTCCGGTAAGCCCGATCTCGGGGGTGTCAAATCGGAAACGTACAACCGCGCACTGGGAGTGGAGAGATGGCGGGAGTAGCGTGTACACTCGTGGGTTAAAGTCCTGGATGCCCGTGGGTTAGATTCCCAGGGTGTGAGGTGTACTGTACTCTCGGGTGGCGTAGGACGCGGTTCCGTTTTGAGTATCCAAGAAAGGGTTGATATATGCAAGTTTAGGTGCTACATATGTCATGTGGAAAGAACTCCCCAGCTGGGTTAATCGATTTCGAAATCGCCGTGCTTTTCGGATATGGAGACTTGGTTTCCCCCTTACATCGTAGATTAATTATGGAACTATGAAGAGATGGAATAAGCGATGGAATATCCAAGAAGTGTGTGCTCTAGTGTAAGATCACCTAGAGTAGGTGAGAAACTTAATTGGAATTAAAATATTGAAAGTAAGGACTCACTACTAGTAAGCTTTTCTGCAAAAAGAGTCCTTGATTCTTGCTAAAAGTCTTACCTTGAATCCTATTAGACCAGCATTCCTGAGTCTTCTCCTATTTTCTTTAGTCGGGTAAGACTTCTTGAGTACTCCCGTACTCAGGGTTTGTTAACCCATGTTGCAGGACCAGGATAGTCATGTCTGCACGGGGACCGTGTTGCATGACGATCCATCGAGAGGAGAGTGAAGATGAGTGAGTGGGTGAGACCCGTGGGCTGGGGTCTTTTAGTGTAAAATATGTAATAAACTTTACGCTACTCCTACTTATATATTGTAAAACTTGTTTTAGATAAATGGTTGTAAAATTATTGTAATATAAGTCTTCCGCTGTTTTACTCTGATTATGTATGAAAATTGTTGTAATACTGCAATGACCTCGTAACGGATCCTGGTTGGAATAGTTAATAGTACTTTTCAGGTTATGGGTGCACATATGTGGCAATTAGAGGTCGTTGTACCGATAATTAGTACATGTGGGCCCTATAATTTGGAAAGTTCTATTACAGCTGGCATCAGAGCCTCCGTTACTAGTGTTACTGTAGCATTACTTTACAAAACTCCAAAAGGATTTGGGTCAAACTAATTTTATTCTTACTTTGGTCCAAATTACTTATCCTCTTATCTTATTCTATTGAAAAACTTTCTTATCCTATTTCAAAAGGGTTATAAGTGGAGTAGCATTATATATTGCCCTACTTATAAAATCTTTAATGCAAAAGTCTTTATTGATTGTTACGTAGGTTCGATTCATGCATCATGTTTAAATCACTTGTTAATGTTTATCTTCCCCTTTAATGTGGTTTGGGTTAAGTAGTATCAACCCTATTCTTGCTAACCTTTAGATCCTCTTACCGAATCTTGGTAAATCGATCATAACCAATTCTGAGGATGGCCCGTACTAAAATGACTCCTAGGAAGAAGACAGGGACCAAAAGGCGCCCCTCGTCACCGGCTTGCAGCAAGAAATGATCCCGAAGCAAGTACGGTCATACTAAAACTCATGAAGGAAGCAAAGAGTAGCAAGCCCAAGAAAGATCCTCAAGAAGAGATTGAGCGCTGACCAAAAGAATTGGATCAAGCTACTAGAGATAGATGCTTTGATGCAATTCAAATTTGAAAATCGCAAGTCGAGTTGGAGCGACGCACTCAAGACTACGGAAAATGTAGTCAAGCCTTGATTGAGACGATCCACGAGAAGGCTGAGCTTCGGCATCGGTGTGATCATCTAATTCAAGATAATCGAGAATTTAGTAGCTTATGCGATTCAATTGGAAGCTCAAGAAGTCAACCTGAATGTACAAATTCAGCATATGAATGATCTCCTCAACCCAAATCACCAACCCCGAGCAAAGTACAAGATGATTTGGGTATAGTAATCCAAGAGGATGTGGAAGAAGAAGAAGATCCGGAAAAGAAGTGGAGCCTCACGTTAGTGACAATGAGGAACGAGAATGACCTTTGAGTAGGAACAAGATTTTGTAGAATATGTAACATAGCCTTGTTTAATAGTAAGCTTCTTAGATGAGCCTTGGGTAGACCTGAGTGGGAACCTTGTTTTATGAATAAGTTATTTGTGTTTGTTTCAGTTTGTATTTTTTTCTTTTGAAATTTAATAAATCTGGTTGGGTGATATATAGTTTGTATTAAAAGCGGATGTCGCACAACAACAATACCAAACTCAGAATAGAATGACATTCCAAACCCTCCACCGTTCCAACTAACCTGGCCGATGCTATTGCGGCTTTGGTTCAAGCCACCATCGAGAACTCTCGTCGTCACGAGGAAGTGGCTCACAGAATCGAAATAATCATCGTGGGCGAGAGATCGACATGATCATCGGGATGAAACCTCCTATCCGGACTTTCTTGCCACTAAACCTCCGGGTTTTCAACAAAGCCGATGAACCCCTAGAGGCCGATGATTGGCTTTGCACAATGGACCGTAAATTTGAGTTGATTACCTGCTTTGAATACCAAAAGCCATATTTTGCGACCCAACATCTCATAATGCTTATTTGGAGCTTGGTGGAAAAATTTTAAAGCGAAGCGGCCGGCCAGGGCATTAGATTACTTGGACTGAGTTCAAAAATGCTTTTCGAGCTCATTTTATTCCTAAGGGAATAATGGCTAGAAAGCTAGATGAATTTCGGCCCTAAGACAAGGAGAAGAGTCGAGAATGCAATATGTTGGGAAATTTAACCATCTGTCTGCAATATGCCGCGACCATGTAGATTCGATGATGAAAAGAAGAAAAATTGATTCATTCGAGGTCTCAACCCTAGGCGCAAGCCATGATGAATGTGCGAGACACGGATACTTATCACGAGGTAGTAAATATGGCTATCTCTTCGGAGGAAAAGTATCGTGTTCTCCGGGAATATGAGAATAAGGAAAGTCGGGGAAGAAAAAGTTTGGTGGATCTTCGGTGGTAAAGCAAAAAACGCCCAAAAGATTTCTTATCATCGTGTAAACCACAATCGTCCATTCTATCGCCCCCCGGTATCAACAAAGGCGTGACCCTTATTTTAAAACCGCACGACCCCCTATTATCCCCGTCGGCCCGAGTGCCCCGAGCATTCGCCCTCCACCACCTCCAAACCACAATTACACTTGTTTTAATTGTGGTAAGACTGGTCATATGGCTGGGAATGTCCCAATCCCGACAATATAATCCAAACTATCGGGGAGTTTGGGAATCGCAGCAACCCAAGCGAAAAGATCAAAGGGAAAGGGTGAGAAGAAAACCGAAGGTGTATTACACCGGTGTCGGAAGAGATACCGCTGGGGAACCGATCATGATGGGTATGTTCCCCACGCCGCTAAAACACCTGCTTGATAATATTATTTGATTCGGTGCATCGCATACATTTATCGATAAAACATTTGTGATGAAACATGAGATAGCTATTGGGGAAATGAAAGATGAATTCATTATACACTCACAGGGGACGATAAGTACTAAAGAAGTGGTATACCGGATCCCCATAACATTAGGTGGATATGATTTCCCCACCAATATGATAGTTCTAAAGGATCAAGAAATAGATGTGATCCTTGGTATGAACTGGTTGTACCGTTATGGTACTATTATAGACACTTTCAATAGAACTATCAAAGTAAAGTTACCTGAGGAAAATTATGAACTCCTTATTCAACTTCCAATTGTAAAGAGGGCGGTTGAAAAAAGTATGTGCAACTTGTGTTAAAAGAGATCAAAGACATCCCTGTAGTATGCGAGTTTCCGGATGTATTTCTAGATGATTTACCGGACTACCACAGGAGAGAGATGTTCGGTTCAAGTATAGAATTGAAACCGAGGCTGCTCCCATCTCGAAGAGCTTGCTGAGAATGGCACCAAAAAGAATTGGCCGAAATGAAAACTCAGTTACAAGAGTTATTAGAAAAAGGGTTTATTAGACCAAGTTCTTCACCTTGGGGATGTCCGACCATTTTGTGAAAAAGAAGGATCGAGACTTTGAGAATGTGTATAGATTATCGTCCACTTAATGAAGTGACGATCAAAAAACAAGTACCCTACGCCGGATTGATTTACTCTTTGATCGGTTAGCGGAGCTAAAGTCTTTCCAAGATTGATTTGAGATCGGGGTATCATGAAATCAGAATTAAACCCGAGGATATTCGAAGACCGCATTTATTACCGGATACGGTCTTTACGAATATTTGGTTATGTCCTTTGGTTTAACAAATGCCCCGGCTCATTTCATGTACTTGATGAATACGGTGTTTATGTCGAGAATTGGATAAGTTCGTGGTGGTATTTATTGATGATATCCTTATCTATTCCAAGAATGAAGAAGAGCATGCGAGCATCTCGAATAGTTTTAAAACGATTGAGAGACCATCACCTATATGCTAAATTTAGTAAGTGTGCCTTTTGGTCGAAAAGAAGTACAATTCTTGGGTCATGTGCTATCATCGAAGGAGTTGCCGTTGACCCAAGCAAAGTTAAAGATATCCTCAACTGGAAACCACCAACGATCGTTCATGAGGTTCGTAGTTTCCTTGGAATGGCGGGATATTACCGTCGATTCATTTCGATTTCTCTAGAGTAGCAAAGCCTATCACGGAGTTGCTAAAGAATCGAGACTAAGTTTGTTTGGTCACCCGAGTGTGAGCAGGCTTTTAGACATTGAAGAAAGCATTAACCCACGCCCCGGTTTAGCCCCACCGGATATTAAAAACCATTTGACGTTTATTGTGACGATCCGGTATTGGTATTGGTTGTGTGTTAATGCAAGAAGGCAAAGTTATTGCCTATGCATCACGCCAACTAAAGCGGCATGAAGAGCATTATCCAACCCATGATCTAGAGTTAGCAAAGAAGTGGTCCATGCTCTAAAAATCTGGCGACACATTATCTCTTTGGGTAATACTTGTCATGTTTATACTGGACCATAAAAGTGAAGTATATCTTTACCCGGTCAGATTTGAATATGCTTGAGAAGATGGCTAGAGTTAATCAAGGACTATGACATAGAAGTGCATTATCATCCACGAAAGGCAAATGTTGTTGCCGATGCACTCGGTTGAAATCCTCGGTGTAATTGTCTTACGGCCAACATAAGGGATAAAACTCTATGTCTAAACCGGAGAGGCGAATATAGAAATTGTTGAACATGGTATGGTAACCAATGCTACCATAGAATCAACCATCAAGTATCGGATTATTGGTGCTCGGAAGATAAGCAAAGGCATAGCACATATCAAGGAAAAAGTTAGAAGTGGAAAACCCACTTGTTTTGAGAATTGATGAGGCGGATGTGCTATGGTTTAAGGATGGATTTGGTGGTACCAAAGAATCTCGAGTTACGTCAACAAATCTGGATGAGGCCCATCGACCGGATATTCTATTCATCCGGAAGTACCAAGATGTATCGAGGATTTGAAACAAAGATTACGGTGGACAAAAAATGAAAATCGAGATTGCTAGATATGTAGCTGAATGTGACACTTGTCGCGGTAAAAAGCTGTGCACATGAAAAGCTGCAGGGCAATTACATCCTTTGCTGTCCCCTCTTGGAAGTGGGAAGAAATCGGTATGGACTTTTTGTCGGTTTACCCCGAACAAACAAAAGGGTTCAACTCTATCCGGGTTATAATTGATCGACTTACTAAGATAGCCCATTTTCTACCAATAAATGATAAGTATAAAGCAATAGATTATGCCAAGCTATATGTCCATCGAATTTTTAGTTTACATGGAGCACCAAGGCACATTGTAAGATAGAGGTTCTTTGTTTATGTCCAAATTTTGGAAACAAATGCAAAAGTCACTTGGTACCAAACTAAATCATAGTTCAGGTTATCATCCCGCACAGCCGGGACAAACGGAAAGAGTTAATCAGATTCTAGAAGACATGTTGAGAGCATATATTCTCAATTATTCGAGAAAAGTGGGATGATTTGTTTACCATTAGCGAGAGTTTGCTTATAATAATAGTTATCGAAAAAGTATTCAAATGGCACCGTTTGAAGCTCAGTATGGTCGCGAGATGTAGAACCCCATTACATTGGTCGAGAACACGGAGAAAGATGGTTCTACGGAGTAGATTTGGTAAATGAAGCGAAGAAGAAAAAGTGAGATTTGTGCAAGATAAATTAAAAGCGGCACAATCTCGACAAAAAAGTTATGCGAGATAAAAGGCGTAAATTTTGAAATTTGAAGTGGGGATTATGTGTATTTGAAAGTGTCGCCCATGAAAGGAGTAAATCGCTTTGGAATTAAAGGTAAGCGGCACCTCGATACATCGGTCCATTTCAAATCTTGGAAAAACGTGGACCGATTGCTTATCGACTTGGATTGCCGTAAAGATTATCGGCGGTGCATGATGTCTTCCATGTATCTCGCTTGAAGAAATGCCTACGAGTACCGGATCGTGTGGTTGATTTCAAAGAAGTTAAATTAGAACCTGATCGACCTACCTAAATATCCTATTCGGATCCTAGATCGAGAAAGCTCGAGTCACCCAAAGCGAGAACTATCGATGGTACAAGATCCAATGGAGTCAACACTCGGAAGAAGAAGCTACTTGGGAATCGGGGAAGACTTTCTAACGAAAAATTTTCCCAAATTCTCACTTTCTTAATCCGTGTAAATGTAAGACCTCCTCTTGTGTTATAAAATAGTTTGAGATGTGTTTGCTTGACACATTTCCTTTGCCGTTACTAAACCCTAGGCTTCAAATCTCGGGGATGAGATTTCTTTAAGGAAGGGTCAGTAACACCCCTGGTGTTACTATTACTAAAAACGTGACATGTCATCATGATTATTGCAAAGCATGCATGTTTAGCCCACTATGTGTTGCATTGCACTAAAATAAGTTTATTTTATGTTTGGTTTTCGTCGTCTTCGAAAAAGACGCGGAAAAAGAATCGAGAATCAGGAAGTTACCCCCCTTGTCGGAAACCCTAATTTCTAAACCCTAGTTTGTCCCCTTTTCTTTTATTCAAAATTTATCAAGAATTTGAGGGTGGTCACAAAAGGGAAATGGTAGAGTTTTCAAAGTTGAGCAAAGTTGGTATTTTGAATTTTCAAAGTTTAGTTCAAAAATTTAAAGAAATTTTGAATTCGACAAAACCCTATTTACCCCCTTTTCTCTATTTCAAAATCTATGCAAAATTTGACAAAACTTCCAAAAGCTAGTTTGTAGATCTTGTTGAGATCAACAAAAGATCTGTACAAAGTTTTTCAAGTTTCTATATAATTTTAAAAGTAATTTTGAATTCAAATTTCTTACTTTTTTGACCCCATTTCAAAAAGTCCAATTTCGAGGCCGAATTTGAAAATGTTCCAATTATGAAATTTGTAGATCTCGAAATTTTAAGCAAACTTTGTTTTTGGAGATTTTCAAGTTTAGTTCAAATTTTGAGAGTAATTTGATAAATTAAAGTTAGGGTTTGGATGCTTTCTGATTGCTCGACCCAATCCTTGGATGCCACGCCGCCGCCATGCGCGCGCGCCCCACCGGCCGTCCTCTCTTGGCCCGGCCGGCGAGGAGCTTGCGGACGTCGCTGTCCCTGTCAGACCTCCCCTCTTATAAATAGGGGAGCCAAGGGTCGCCCGTTTTCTTCTTTTAAAAACCGCGCCCGCCGGAATCGCCCGCCGCCGTCGTTCGGTCGTCGTCGGGCCTCTCTCGCCAAACCATCTAGCCCGACAACCTCGCAGCATCCTTGAGCTTCGATTTGAGCCCGCTCCGCAGCCCCTCGCCCCGGGCGCCCGCGTCGCCGTCTTCCCGAGTCGGTCGGGTGCCGCCGCCCTCGACCTCCGTCGTCGACGGCTTCGCTTCGGTGAGCTTTGCGCACACTTCCTCGTGTTTTCCCTCCATCTTGATGATGTAGTCATGATCGACTTCGTCTTTTTCCTTAGCCAAAGCCCGACATACGGGAGCATGATGTACGCATGCCGCCATGCCGTCGTCGTCGTCGGTAGCTCCGTCGCGCCCCCGCCCAAACCGACTTGTGTCCAAGCATCGCGGTGAGCTCCGGCCGCCCTCCTTCTTTCCGTTTTTCATTTGGTCCACTCGCCGACGCCGAACCGCCACGCCGCCCATCGATGTGGCGCCCGCGTCGTCGTCGGCGGCGAAGTTCACCTCAGTAGGGCCAACATCAATGATAACGAGGCGGGCTTGTTATCATTTCCGACGCCGACCAACAACATTCCCGGGCGGTTCGTCATCGTTCATAGCGGGCGGTTCATCATGCACACGATAGCAGGCCATGAACAGTGCCGAGCCGTGCACGCGATGTCGGGCCAAATTCAACCCCAAACCCTTTTTCATTTATGAAATGTTTTATTCAATTTTATTTATTTGAATAGTGTCGATTTTCCAAATTTCATATAAATTCAAATATGGGTTCTAAAATCATGAAAATTTTTGTGTAGCCTTCCCATCATATTTACTATCTAGGAAAATTATGAAACTTGAATTTTAAATAGTTTGGGCATGATTTAAAAATACAAATTTTAATTGAAAAATGCATCTTCCTTGATTTTTAATAATTATTCTATTTATCCAAAAATCATGAAAATTATTTTGACACTGTTTTATGACATGATCTACCTGTACAAAAATTTTGAGCTTGTTTAAAGAAAGTTAAAATATTTATTATTTTATGCTCTATTATTTTATGTGTTAAATAATTTGTTTAATGTCTTATAACCTAGGGTTTTGGGTGAATTTTTGGATTGTTTTGTGAACCCTAAACCATGCCACTATCAAATGGTCCTTGAGAACTCCTTAGGCAATGGTGATGATATCTCGTAGAGTAGTTCAACAAGTTGGTTTTGTTGGATTACAACTTTATCGTGAAGGAAAGTTGTACTCAAGTGTTTATCGTTTCATGCACTCTCGCAAGCATCATGTTTTATATACGGCATCATGTAAAGCATATGTTATTCTTTCGTATAGTGAATGAAGGTGATCGAGAGATCGTTGATCAAGCTTCCGAAGAGGGTTTTCTTGTTGATCCGAAGTTCGATTATTGTGATCCATCGTCGAGTCGGGTTATTTCATCAACCAAGGCAAGCCCGGTTCATTTAAACGTTCCTTGTGTTTTTACAAGATGTATATCACCTTTGCTTTATTTTATTGCATTAGGTGATAGGAATTGTGTGATAACCTAATTGATGCATTATCCATCCTTGATTATTTCGATATCTACCTTGATAACCCGTTTTGGTAAAATGCTTAGAAATGCTTAGCCATGCTAAATAAGTTAGACTTTTGAGTTAAAATGTGACAAGTCTCTTATGATAGCCCGTATGGGCATTTGATGAACAAGGATGTTATATGATGAAACCATATTGGGATATGGTATTAAATTTGAGACCTCGGTCGTAATTTAATTTGCGAGAATGGAGTTTCGGTGTAGTATTTCCGGCTTGTCGATTAAGGACCGCACGTTGTAAGCAATGTGGTGAGACTTTGGAACGCATAATCTCTTTGAGGTCTTTTGACCAATGGCACGCCTCGTGCAGGCGTCGCCCGGTGACGGTCGAAACTAGTAATCGACCACATACCCGGTAAGCCCGATCTCGGGGTGTCAAATCGAAACGCATAAACCAGCAAGACCGGGAGTGGAGAGATGGCGGGAGTAGCGTGTACACTCGTGGGTTAAAGTCCTAGATGCTCGTGGGTTAGATTCCCGGGGTGTGAGGTGTGTACTTGTGCTCTCGGGTGGCGAGGACGCGGTTCCGTTTTGAGTATCCAAGAAAGGGTTGATATATGCAAGCTTAGGTGCTACATATGTCGTGTGGAAAGAACTCCCCTATTTGGGTTAATCGATTTCGAAATCGCCGTGCTTCTCGGATATGGAGACTTGGTTTCCCCTTACATCGTAGATTAATTATGGAACTATAAAGAGATGGAATAAGCGATGGAATATCCAAGAAGTGTGTGCTCTAGTGTAAGATCACCTAGAGTAGGTGAGAAACTTAATTGGAATTAAAATATTGAAAGTAAGGACTCACTACTAGTAAGCTTTTCTCGCAAAAAAGAGTCCTTGATTCTTGCTAAAAAGTCTTACCTTGAATCCTATTAGACCAAAGCATTCCGAAGTCTTCTCCTATTTTCTTTAGTCGGGTAAGACTTCTTGAGTACTCCCGTACTCGGGGTTTGTTAACCCATGTTGCGGGACCGTGTAGTCATATGCGCACGGGGACCGTGTTGCATGACGATCCATCGGGGAGGAGAGTGAAGATGAGTGAGTGATGAGACCCGTGGGCGTGGTCTTTTAGTGTAAAATATGTAATAAACTTTTCGCTACTCCTACTTATATATTGTAAAACTTGTTTTAGATAAATGGTTGTAAAATTATTGTAATATAAGTCTTCCATTTGTTTTACTCGATTATGTATGAAAATTATTGTAATACCCAATGACCTCGTGAACGGATCTGGTTGGAATAGTTAATAGTACTTTTTCAGGTTATGGGTGCACATATGTGGCAATTAGAGGTCGTTGTACCGATAATTAGTACATGTGGGCCATATAATTTGGAAAGTTCTGTTACAATAAAGTCCCCAGGGTTGTGTGGCATGAATAGAACATCAAATGCTGCTAATGAGCATAAACCACTTATCCCACCAGACCAACTCAAGCAGGTTTATGTATTCTGTATCTCCACAACCTCTGCAACTTTCCGATAAGGGCTTGGACAGCGCTGAGAAAAAAACATTGGTACTTCAATTGCTTGCCGGTTTATTAGATGTTTGAATTCATTGATCCCAAAAACATTGCTTGCACTAGGCAATATCTTTGTGCTTGATTGACTTTTAAGTGGTTCTTACTGGTACATATGTCACTTCCAGCCTGGAAAATATTCACAGTTTGCGGCAAGCACCTCACTTGCTCATCTCCAACCCACCCATCTCTGGAATTGGTGATCCTGTAAGTTGTATGCAAATCATTGATTGTGCTTGTTTGATCAAACTTTAATGCTAACTGGATTTCACTTAGCCATGGTAATCTCGAATGGTTCTTTTATTTGTACTAACTCAGTTTGACCAAAATGGAACATTTGTTGGCATGCTGATTAGTAGCAGTCCGTAAAGCTTATGAAAACTGAAACTTGCTCTATTTCTTGGATAATCGAAATTGATTTTGTCAATTCAGGAAGTCACTCATCTGGCAGTTTATTCCCTCTAAAATATGCAGGTACTTGAGAAGAGAAGAGAAGAGAATTGTCTATGGGCTCTGATGCCCGATCGACGTCGTAGTGGTGTTTACGCCTTTCATCCATGTCCCTGTGGTGGCTGTAATAAACAGGGATGCTTTGAAGGAAGGAGATTGTCAAGCGTATCGCACGGCAACTGGAAGAAGCATCACATGTGATCTTTCATCAGTTCTGAACAGATGTATGCATTAGATACCATTGCATATGGCATTGTTGTCTGCCCTTCTTTGGCTGTATCCTATAGATGCGCTTCAAAATGGAGCATATTCTGAAGTTGCTAAAGTGTGGCACGTGAGTGCATGACCATGTAACGCGTGATCCATCATCAATGTAATATTCACATTGTAATGTTTACCTGAAAATACATAATGCATGCTGGTTGTTTTAAATTTGTATGTAATGTTTACCTGAAAATATGGTACCTGCTTAGATTTTTTTTTCATATATTTCTATGGAGTTTCTCATGTGTCCTATGAATACAAGATCGTAAATGGACTACTAGGCTCTCATTATGCTCCTGTCTTCTTTCAAATAAGTTGACAATATTCGAATAAATAACAGCTATGCTGTAGAAGCTTAAACCTGGCCAAAAAAAAAATTTAGCTGCACTGAACTGAGCCCCAACCTGATTTCAGCTATTCAAAGACATTATGCATATTAAAATTAAGATTCACTGGACACTATGGCTAGTGTTATATTCGGATTCATATTCACATAACCTATTTCTACATCAGACCTGTACCCAATAGCCTATTCAGATAGTGAACTACCTTATCAACGTGTGGTTGAGCCAGGAGGGCGATGGAGGCTGGTTTGCCGGCTAGATTGGAGGATGTCACCGCAGATTTGGCAATGTAATCCTCGCTGATATCCGGTTGAAGATCCCTCGCTCTTCTCGTTGGCTGACGCCCCAGGCGCCTCGCTGGAGTCTTGCTGCAGCATATCTGACACACCATCACCGTCGAGTCAATACTCGATCGAGCGAGGGGAACGGCGAGGAAAAACACGTACGGCCACCAAGATTAATCTGCCGTCGCCAGATCGGAGGCAGCAGCAGTGGGCGTACTAAGCTTCTTCTCTACGAAATCTCCCCATGCTTGACTGTAGTTTTGATCTTGTCATGGAAGCCTTCGTGTGCAAGTAGCCAGGTCCCTGTCTTGCAAGTCACCTGTGTTCATGTCCAAGTTTTAAATCGCCGGCTAAGCTTCTTAGCTGCGACCTTGTCAAAAGCTATGCTGCAGCTATAGCGGGAGATAGCTTGCAGCTATGACATTTAGCTGTTCTTGCCAAAAAAAGAAGAAGACATGTCGCAGATCACTCAATGCTAAAACAAATTACATAGAACAAATTCACCTATATGCTAGAAATTATCACCATGCAGTTCACCAATGATTGAAACCCATCACTTTGGATTGAATGCCGAAGACACTTACTTGGTGGATCTGCCATGGCGTCTCGTGCTCGACGCTATTGGCTGGGCTGCTGCTCAAGGCCGGCGCGGTGGACTCGACGCTAGCTTTGCTCTCATGGCGGCTGGTGCTCCAGAGCCTCGATTCGCTCCTCCTTTTGCGCCGCCACGGTGCTCGAGCCTCGATTCGGCCTCCTCCTTTTGCGCCGCGCCGCCGCCGCCGCTGCTTTTCCGCCGTCGCGAGTGCGAGAGGCGGACACGGAGCCGCCACGAGAGCGAGAGATTGGGAGTCGGTCGATCCCACGAGAGTCACGAGAGCGCTTAGGGTTAGTGGGTGGGTGGAAAGTAGATGGGCGGGCGACCGAATTTTGGCCCATCGACATTTAGCCGGCTAAAATGAGCCCACTTTAGCGGCTATCGCGGAAATCGCCGGCTATTAGCTGCCAGCTATCGTTAGCGCGAAAAGTTGATTAGCTTAGCTTTTATCTCGCCCAGCAGCTATCTCCGGCTATAGCTGGAGATTTAAAACTTGGGTTCACGTTCAGCCAGGATCCTTCTCTTCGGAGCCTACCCATGTGACTGAGGTGGAGCCGAGTTACGAGCCAGAGCCAAGTTGCTACGAATCAGCTCGAGCCAAGTTTGTGAGCCAAGTTCAGGTGCTACGTGTCGTGATTTGGCTGTAGGTGCCTACCGCGCCGGGTGGGGGTGTCCGCACTGAATTTATTCCCTCTACAGGCCCACTTGTCTAAGCCTTTTGGCTGCCGCCTCCTAGCATAGCCACCAACCACTGAAACTTATCTCTTCAGTTGCCGTGTGAAGTGTGAACTGTGACTGACTGCAATTCAACACGGCTGAGCTGAGCATCCAGCAGCAGATTGGTGTCTGCAAATCTGCAGTTGCCAAGGCTAGCTAGATTAATCTTAAGCTTACCATGGAGGTGATGAGCAGGGATGGCGGCCGCGAGCAGACAGGATCCAGCTCATCCTCAGGTACCAATGTTTCAAGCACTTACTACTGCACATCTAGCGGTAGCGGCTCTCACCTGTCCTCTAGCTCTATGGACGGCGCCGCAATACACCTCGGCTTGGGGCTCCACGATGAAGACGGCAACGTTTCTTGGGGAGAAACCGAGGAGGCGAAGATGCAGCACATCAGAAGCCTGGTCCAGGAATTTGTTGCTGCGTCGTCGGTGAATTGCAGCGTCGGCATGGGTGGTGCCCCTGTCGTGGAGAGGTGGCTCACTGAGTTGGGCGTCGGCTGGGTTCTCCACCTCCCTAGAAGTGCATCTGCATGTGAACTAGAGCATGCTGCAGGGACCAGCTGGATCCGGGCACTCAGAGAAATCGTGGACACCGTCGGTTTCACGGAGTCCCTGTTTCCGGATGACGGCCCCGTGTACATGGACTTGGACATGGCTAGTATATCTGAGGAACAACAAGAGGAAGGAGATGAAGAAGAGGCCGCTGAGGCTGTGAGTTCAGTTCCGGATGGTCAATTCCAGTTTGCAGGGTTTATCCAAGAAACCATGTTGAAAATGCTCTCTTTTGTTGACATCCTAGTTGCTCTTGCTATAGATCCCAATGGCAATAATGGACTCTCAGCACTATACCAGATGCTGAATGTCCTGTTGCCTGTGCGCGGTGCTCTGTCCGACGCCTTATCTGAGATGGGGGAGGTGTCGGTCCTTCCGGTGCCCTCCTCACAGGAAGTTGAAAGGTTGTTGCGTGCAAAGGATGGCAATGCACGCGATGCCATATGGAGCACAATGGAGCGGATTAGGACTCTTGTTTTGTTGGATGGCATTCAAACTCCACATGCAACCTCGGACATTCACAAGGTCACCTGGTCAGTAATGGGCTACATCAACTTCCTGCTGAACAACTACTCGACATTGCATCCAATTGTATATGAAGCAGCTAGCCTTGGTAAGTATGTACCTCAGATTGGAGGCCAGCCACATTTGGACAGCATGGCCCTAGAGATCACGTCCTGTCTAGAAGAGAAGCTTGCCAACATTTCAGAATCATTTCTACACCAAGGTCTCAGGCTCTTATTCTTGCTCAACAACTCAGATTTCGTGCGGGAGAGGCTCCAGGACAACAATTTGAACTCTTCTATCCAAGTCCGCATGGCAGCCCTCTTATCTAAAGTCGAGCGCTACATGGAGAGGTACCTACAGGTGACTTGGGCACCTCTGTTGTCATGCTTGCTCAATCCTACACCTCTTTGCTTATTCGGGAAAAAATACTACCCGTCGGTGCTACCCAAGTTCGAGTCTGAGTTTGAGAAGATATACACCACTCAAAAGCTGTGGAAGGTCCCAGATCCTGAGCTGAGGACAAAACTTCGCACAGCTATCATCGACAGAATCATTCTGGTCTACACAAAATACATGGAGGACAACAAAACTACCAACCCAAAATTCACTCCCCAGGAGCTGGAAGAGATGCTGTTGGAGCTATTTGAAGGATGATGCAGAGTGCACCACTAAGGACAGGTCATTATTGTAGCTTAATTTACATCTGTGTTGCTTTGGAAGAATAAAATGATGTTGCTTGAAATGACTTGACTTCTGAAGCTGTACCTGAAGAAGACCAAAAGATGAAGGATTACCAAACTTCACTTCGGTATTTCTATTCTATAGTTATTGTTTTTTTTCTTTCTTCAAAAATATGGAGCACACAGAGCTGTGTGTACCTTCTGCCATTGTAGGTTAATTTGTGTACTACTAGCATAAATGCTATTTATGTGTTCTTCTTCAAATCAAGTAATTAAATAATTATCATTTCCTGAGATGAATGCGTGTGTAGTAAACTTAAATTCTGTTTATCTAAATCTTTTAATGCTCATGAGTTAATGTTGAATTATCAAATGTGTTGTACAAAAACAACATTCACTCTCTAGGTTCCACTCTCAAGGAGATTAAAATTGTTCCTAATTTGTTCGGATTTTTTTTTTTCTTTTGGCAACTAGCGATTGCCCTGTCCGGCTGCTTGAAATCTCTGTCAGTCAGTCTGGACGCGCACGCAGCCGCCCGGTTTGGATGAATAATAGTAACTAGTAAAGTGCCCGTGCGCGTTGCCCACGGTTTCACTTAAAGGATACACTTAAAATAAAATGACCTTAAGAAACTAATTTCTCAATCTGTACAGATGTGTATGCTCCAAATAACCTTAGGAAACTAATTTTCACAAGTTTCAACAGGAAATCATTTCTCTACTTAGTCTACTAAGCGCACATCGGAGCAAATAAATTCGTTGCAGTAATTCGTCTTAAATGTCAGTGAACGGAGCGTGGATAAAATTGGGCAAGCAAAAGTAAGATTACTCAAATAACCAGCATATAGCCAGAACCGTAGCTTCCTGCTCACAAACTCACATAAAGCAACACCAATTTTAGCAATCACCAGCCTAATCAAGCCTGGAGTTGGGCAAGCAACAAATCTGACATTTAAAAATGCAGCAACCAAAATGCCCAAACAGCCCGGAAGTCACGACTTAGAAAACAATCTTGACATAGTATACAGAGTATCATCTTACAGGTTCTCACTTCTCTACAACTTTGAATGATACAAGATTTTTAAAAAAAAAAAAAACTGCTCTGTACATTGTTTCATCTTTCAGGTTTTCACTTCTCAGTATGAAAGCTTCCTAGTTTCCAAATTACTGCTCTGCACATTGTTTCATTGAAGTTGGAATTTTCGAAGCTAGATGTTAAACCTTCAGGTCCTATAGATTTCCAGGGGCTTTCTGTTATACATTAACACAACCTGGATCAGTTTATGGGCATTCTATGCTTCAGGAGCAGGTCTACACATAACAACTATTCTTGGAGGAATTGTCAGTAGTTCAAAAGAACTCATAGTTCAAAAAATCCATAATGAAATGAAAGGAAGGGGAAATAAGCAAACTGAAAGGATGGGGAAATAAGCCAACTGAAGCAATTCCACAAAGTTAAACAGAAAAAAGTGAACAAGACTAAATTTTTGGTCAGAGAGCACACTGTTACTGTGTGCCCCTGTTTTGCCTGCATCAACAACTTGCCATCATCCTCCAATGGACTTACCTCTTCTTGTTATGCTATTTGACTGACTGCACACAAAAAAAAAAAAAAAAAAAAAAAAACTCATCCATCTGAATACCTCGCAAATGAGTAGTTCACAGCAAATTTCACAATCGAAAGAAATAATGGGCACATAAGCAAACAACGTGTAGCACTGAGAGCCTAATAAGTTCGAGATAATAATGGGCACATAAGCAAACAATGTGAACAGGATCGTCCACCTGGAATGAACTTACTGTCACATTCAGAAGTTATTTTTCTAGCCCATATAAGCAGCAATACTTGAAACATAGAAACACATTATTGTTCCTGACGTAACAAAACCAATGAGACAACATTCATCTTTGCACAGGAATTATTTTCCCTTACCTTGCAGTTGTTTGCCTCTATATGGAAGTAACTGAAACCTGAGCCGGAGTGCACAAAATTGCTCCAGCCACTGTTGATGCCTTCATTAGTAGAACCTCTTTAATCTTAAAATGACTCATATCCACTGTTGCATAGTAAAAGAAATTATTATGGGGCACAAGTTTAATCAGGAAAACACGATAGATCGCAGGAATTTTTTTCTCTTACCTTGCAATAGTTTGCCTCTATATGGAAGTATCTGAAACATGAGCCTGAGCATTTCTGCACTCCTGCAAATAATAGTCGTCGATTTATTATAGTCTCTATGAAAGCATAGACTACAAGCATAATTTATGAACTTAGATATACGTAATTCCAAAAATTTAAGAGCTACTATAAATTACCTTGCACCACTACGGTTTTTGTTCTTCGGTTATTTGAAAATTTCCTAGTAGGTAAAGCATTTCGACAGTCAAAACAAATCTTCAATCCTCATTCAGTCATTCACAAATTATCCATTCTCCCAAAGTCCAAACCTATAGACCTGCAGAAGCCAAATAAGAATCACTGATGGCGTGAGGCTTCGAAATTGTGGGCTTGTTGTAGAGGCCTAGGAGCACAGCTTCATGCTCCCCAAACCAAGCAAAAGAAGGGGAAGAAATCCAAATTAGAAATCAGATCAAAATTGGAACTTTTTTTTTTATATGTAACATTATTCAATCCTATCCATAATAAACCATGATGCTGCATTCTGACTTCAACCGCAACAATTTCAAGACTGCACCACTATAGTTTTATTCTTCGCTAATTGGAAAATTTCATGGGATCTAAAAAGAATACCTGTGTGCAACATACTTGGAGGACGTATCTCATACTTGATAGTGAGGGCGTGTCTCGCCTAGTCGCCCTTAATTTGTTGCTCAGCTGCTGCTGGATAGCTGTGCTCAACTCCATACAACAATGAAATCAGCCCCTGGGGATGCAAACCAATAATCATTGATCCAAGACAGAACACGAGCAGGGCATGTCATCAACCATCAATAGAGCAACAAAAAGACATAGAAAACACTAAAATTTAAATATAATAATCTGCACCTACACAAATTCAATTCCAGCCTGAAAAGAGATGCTAAGAACACAGTGGCCTCAAGATTGTTCTGCAAGCCGTGATGACCTCATATAATCTGCACACAACAAAAAAAAAAAACAGAAGGTCTGTGGAAACTGCATGAGCAAACACATGTCCGATTATTTAATAAACAAAAATAAAATAGCAATGACTAATGATCAAGGAAACCACATCTAATAAAGAGTTGCAGCCGCCTCGTCCGTCTGTGAAATTCAGTGAAGCCAAATAAACAACTACTATCCTATCTCTAATACGGGGCATCCACTTCACACCTTTTTGAAATCATGGACAACAATCGAAGGAGCCGTGGGAGGAGGTGCCGAGGGGGCCGGCATCGACATGCTTGCGGGTGTGGCTGGCGACAAGGGCTGTACCCAGGTAGGCAGCGTCCCCGGTGGCTGTGCTCGCAGCCCGCGCCCCGGCCAGGCTAGCAGCTGCAGCGGTCAGGGGTTTCACCCCTAGTCTCGGCGGAAGCCTGGCCAGGCGCGCTCCTGGTTGTCGGCGCCCGCCCTACCCTGATTTGGTAATCAGCTCAGAACCGAGCGGCAAGGTGGAGGGCGAGGGCGTTATGAGCTTGGTGGCAACAGAGCCGAAGCGGACGCTGTCGAGGCCAGGACAGGCGATGGCCGTGGTGGAGGCGGCGTGGCCGCAGCGTCACCACCTGCTCCGCCGGCGGCCTCGATCTAGGGTCCCGTCGTGCGTCCTGGCGGCGTGCGGCTTGCCGCTGGGCGGTCGGGGTGGGCCTCGCGATGCGGCGGGCGAGCGATGGGGCGTGCGTCTTGCGGTGGCTACGAGCGGTGTGGGCGGGCGGCGTCCGGCGTGGCTGCGGGCGGGGAGCTGAAGAGTGGGTGTGGCGTTGGGGAGAGCTTGGTGGGCGCTGCGTCCGTGGGGGAGAGATCGAGGAGTCGGAGCGGCTGCGCAGCGGGAGAGGCGCACGCGAGGTGGGCCTGAGGAGCGGGGATTCAGGATGGTGGTAGAGCGTTTGATCCCAGCAATTTTGGCCTTTGGGTGTGGGTGAGTGAGAGAAAGAAGAGATTAGAATAGATCGGGACCATTCGTTTGAAAAGTTGATTAGCTTTGGGGTACATTTTGTTGGGTGGACTTAGAGAAGTTTAGGAGAGATAATGACCGTAGGAGATAATTTGTTGTGTGGCTTTAGGAAAGTTTTTTTTTGTGCATTATATGTAGTAGAGATAGCATGATCAAAGGTTCATTGAAACCAGCCGCCTAAAAAGACCTGTCTCACGATCTTTGGGCCTGGCCTGGCCCGTTGGGATAGGTGTGTGGCAGTGCGAGGCTGGCATAGGTGTGGCAGATACCGGCCGCTAAGAAGTATTATGGCGGTTCGTAAAAGCCCATTCAAATCTTGATGATGTGGAGGAGAGAAGGGAGGAGAGAGAGAAGAAGAAGCGCACGCAGTTTACAATTTGGCTTGGGCACAAGAACCAAAAAACCATGTGAGATAGACAGTGGTTCCTGTATTCATTAGAAAGAGTTAACTATTGTATGGGTGGATTGGGAGAAGGCTGTAAGGAACCTTACAACCGGCTTGTGGCTGTATTGTAATACTTGCTCTAAGACAGAGATAGCGCATAGCAGCGCTCATTTTGTATGTCGTAGATTGTTAATTGTTGGTTGGGGACCTTGGGGTGGGTGACAAAGGTTGTGAGCTGGGGGTCAAACCAACGACACCTTTCAAGCCAGCTCAAAGAGGTGACGTGATTCCTTGGTCATTTCATTTGCATCGCTCTGCAGATTCATCGATTGCAGCCGAGTGTGTGCGCCTCCATCGTCAAAACAGATTGCTGTCCCAGCCAGATATATATTTCAAGCAGGCAGTATGGCGGCGGTGTGGCAGAGAGCATGGAGCCACGGCTCTCGGCAGCCGGTTTCCGGGAGCACCACCTCCACTTCAGGTACCATTATCACCCTCTCAACTGCCACCAACACCACCTCATTAGATCCAGTATTCTATGGAGCCATGGAGGAAAACGCGGAGGAGGAGCTCCATAAAGAAAGAGCCATGGAGCTCAAGCAAGAGGTTGCCAAGAGGCGCCTGCACATGAGGGGCCTGGTGGAGGAATTCTGTGCCGGTGCCAATGGTAACATCACTGCCCCGAACAGGTGGCTCTCAGAGCTGCATGTCTCCTGGCTTTTCCGGCTTGCTGAGCTTGGTGGAGACGCGCAGAGGATCTTCATCTCGCGGCAGCTACAGCGTCTTGTAAAGAATTGGACCCACGCTCTACAGGTGATTAGCACATCCATCTGCATATGCTTTAGCAGTGGATTTCATAGCGAGGAGGAGGCAAGTGTTGGGCCACCTGCAGCTGCAGCTTCTGAATTTGCACAATTGGTCACAGCAACCTTGCTGAAGATGGTGACCTTTGTTCACGCGATTGCTGCTCTTGCTCCTCTGAATGTTGATGATCCTAGTGGTCAACAACATGTATTTTCTAGCAGTGTGGTGGGGGCAGCTGAGAAGCTCCGTGCACACTGCACAGCTAGAGGTGCGTGATGCTCTCTCCGTGGCATCAGAACAGGATGTCTTTCACTGCCTCACCCTGTTCGCAATCTACCGGGTTAACTTGTGATATGGGAGCTTCTTGTCATCAGAACTGGGAAAGTTGGATCATGCCATTGCCATACGGAACGCATTTGACCAGATCAGGACTGCTCTCATTCCGTCTTGGGACAACAACAATAACTGTTCATGGGGTACTACTCACATCCACAAGGTCACTATATCTGTGATACACTACATCAATATTATGTCCCCTAAAGCAATGCTCACTGTGAATTTTGAGCCACATCATGGAGATATGTGTTCTGTTTTACTACCTCAAAAAGATACGTGTTCTATGACTACTACCCTGATCATGGAGATGGTTGGTTCCCTAGAAGAAGAGCTTGCCAGAGTATCCTGACCAGACCCTTAGGTTCATCTTCTTGATCAACAACTTCCACTTCATTAGAGAGCAGCTTGAGGCAATTTGGACTATTAATGACCTCACGCATTTTTTGAACAGCCTCACTCACAAAATCAACAGATATATAAACAGTTATCTGCAAGTGTCTTGGGCACCGGTGCTGAAATGCTTGCGCGACCCCACAAATCATTGCTTCAAGAGAAACTCACCACTGCGAAAGTTTGAGTCCAAGTTTCAGAAAACCTACGCTGCGCAGAAGCTCTGGAAAATCCCGAACACTGAGCTGAGGAAAAGGCTCCGTGAAGCTATCATTGGGATACTCGTTTCATGCTTTCTGGAATACTTGGAGGATAGCAATAGCATCACCCCACGAGTCACTGCTCAGGAGTTGCAGGAGATGCTGCAGGAGCTATTTGAAGGGTGAACAAGCGCACCACAGAAGAAGTCAAGTTGCCAGCTAGTACTTATATTTTACATATATTGTTGTTCTGTTTCGGGGTTTTTTTTAGTAAATGTTGTTGCTTGGAAATTTTAATCATGCTTGTATCCTGATCAGATGTCAGTATCTACAATAAATTTGAATAGAGTAAATTGCCTTTGTAGATACCTAAATTATTAGGTGGTTCGTAAACCGGTACTTCAAACTAAAAACCTAACAAATAGGTCCTGTCATGGCCACGCAGGCAACAACTGCTAACGTGGATAGGCCACCTGGACT
Organism: Hyparrhenia diplandra; assembly: GCA_015847255.1. Classification (NCBI taxonomy): domain Eukaryota; kingdom Viridiplantae; phylum Streptophyta; class Magnoliopsida; order Poales; family Poaceae; genus Hyparrhenia; species Hyparrhenia diplandra. The sequence continues at coordinate 100,511 of JADLZK010010296.1, forward strand.
AAGGGCTTGGCAATTTTGCTGAAAACACCTCGCTGAAACTACTCCCTTACCTCATTCTCCTTCGAGGTCGCAGGCGAGGAAAGCGAGGCCCAAGTCCCGAGGAGGACCCCGACGCCGCCAGCGCAGGTCGTTGGCTCGGCGTGTGATGAGGGACATCAAATAGATGAATCATGAATATTCAAGTCCCTTTATGAATATCAACTCAAACTTGATTTTAATACTAAGTGTTAGAAGAGAAATCTGATTTTACTACCAAGATCAAGAATTCAAATTGAGTTTTAACTCTATGCTCCATGAAGGATTACTTAATTAAGAAGAAGAATATGATGTCATGGCATATGTCATATATATTGCTAGAAAGTGCTAGGGATGTCCTACAAGTTGTCTTTTAGTTGTCCATGAGTAATATGTGAGTTGTTATGAGTAATGTCTAGTTGTACTCTTAGCTATCATCTAGTTGGCCAGTAGCTGCCATCTAGTTGTATATGAGTGTGTAAGGCTTTAGAGCCTATAAATAGAGGCCATGCCTTCTAGTATTATAACTTGTTTTGTATTCCCTATCATATGAATAGAACTCCATGTTTCTATCTTAGATCTTGGATTAGATCTTGTTCTTGAGCTTTGTATTGAGCTCTTGCTATCCGTGGATTTGGATTGCTGTCCGTGGATTCGGACTACCCTTAGGGGACTATCTACTAGCACGTTGAAGTTGTTTCTTCAACAATTTGTGCTAGAATTATCTACAACACCTTGGAGTTTATCCTCCAAACTAGTGTGCTACATCAGATGGTATCGAGCCTCGTTGATCATCTCAAGCCGCCATTTTCTGGTAAGAAGTCTGCAAGAAGGTATAGGAAAGATGGAGGACTTGAGCAAAAGGATGGATGCTGCCGAAAAGCAAATTCAAGAGTTACAAGAAACACTCAACAGGAGGTTTGATCAGCTAGCGAGAGATGATTAGAAATCATATCCCCTCTTTGCTAATACTAAAGGTGCTTCATCAAAAGACAAGGATGATGATCGTGGTGGTGAAGACCTCGGTGAATTACATGAAGAGGATGATCTTTATGAGCAACCAAGAAGGAATGTTGGATATGCTAGAGATACATACAAGGTGAAAGCTGAAATCCCTACTTTTAATGGAAGCGTTGATATAGAAGAGTTTCTTGATTGGTTATATGAAGTTGAGACTTTCTTTGATATCATGAATATTAGTGAAGATCGCAAAGTTCCTTTAGTTGCATATAAGTTGAAGGGAGGTCTTTGGTGCATGGTGGCACCGTCATCAAGAAGAGCGAGGTTGAGGGGTGAACCTCGCATAAGATATTGGAATCAAATGAAGGCACTTTTGAAGGCTAGATTTTTGCCTGGCGATTATGAGCAAATTTTATTCATTGAATTTTAGAATTGTTCTCAAGGAAATATGTCATTTCGAGAATATACGAGAGGAGTTTTTAAGGTTTGCAAGTCGGGTGCAACCTTCTTTGAAACGAAGATCAACAAGTTGCAAGGTACATCAATGGTCTCACCGATGTTATTAAGGATCGATTAGTCATGCAACAGATTTGGTTGATTGACCAAGCACAAACTCTAGCATTAAAAGGCCGAACGGCATGCCAAGACAAAGAAGATAATGAAATCTTGCTCATCTACCATTACCCTTAAACACAGTACAACATTTTTGCTCTCTCAAAGCTCCACGTCACCTGTTATTCTGTCCATAGGATATGCAATCCATGGCCTCGGCGATACCTTCGAGAAACCTCGCCCACGAAAGCCTTCCCCATCAATCGCATTCCGCGTGGCGCCTGGCCCCGGCCCTGTTGCCGCTCTTCCCACACCCACCGCCCCCGCGCCGCCGCCGCTTCTCCAAGGCGCACGCCCCACGCGCCTCCGCCCCCTACGGCGCTCGGCGTCCGGTGGCCTCCGTGTCGTGGTCGCCCCCGACCACCTCGGTGGGCTGCTCTCCATCTTCGTCGCCCCCGCACACCTCCCTCCGTACTCGCCCCGGCGGCGGGCATTCCGCAACACGCCGTCCACTCCCTCGCGGTCCCCCTCAACGCTCACCGCAGCCCGCCCTCACCTCCCGGCGGCACGGCGACATCGGTGCTCGACGTCGCCTCCAAGTCCGAAAGTGGCTCCCTCCATCTTTGTTCACGGTCAAGCTCGCCTTTGTTTCCTTTGCTCTCCGCGCCTATATGCTCTTCAAATGCTCGATGAAATGCCCTCCCGGTTCGGCTTCGGTGATAAATAATATTTCTATTTGCCATACCGTTACTTTTACGCTTTTTATTGAAACAGGCTCCATACATTTTAATGCAATATAAGAAAGTTTTCGACTTACGTGATACGTGGGAATTGGTAAATTATGTCGACTACACCGCCGTGATCATCATATAAGAGCCGATGTGTTTCATTTCACAATGAAAATATCCTCAACGAGACATGTTTACGTTGGTTAATTATCTCCACTACTTGTCATGATCCGCCTCGATAACTCATTTCCCTTACGTACTTTTTTTCTCTCCCATATTTAGCCAACTAACACCGCAAAACATGTTTACATTTTAAACGTACTTTGTTTGCCATTTGATATTTTCATTAGTAAACTTATATGTGTCATAGCATTACCGTGTGTGTTGCGGCGGTGGTATGAAAAAAAAAGTACCTCAAATCATGCTTTTTAATGTGCACATTTTCAATTTCAATTGCTCCTTCGTTAATTAACTTTCCATCTTTGTTAATGATTCATTCAAAGCTTACTAGCTCGCGCAAAGAATTGCGGGGTTTTGTGCTAGTATTCTCCCATAGATGTATCTTCAAAAGGCTATAGTAGCAAGATGGAGAAGGCTACTCAATCAAAAACAACGCAGCCTACACAAAATCAAGTTGCAAAAGAAAAGTAGACCAAAGAGAAACCAAAATATTGTCAAGTGTTACAAGTGTGGTGGAGAAGGACATGTATCAAGCAATTGTCCTAGGAGGAAAGTTGTCAACACTACACGCCGTGAAAGTGATGATGAAGATGATGGCTATGATGATGGAGAGAATGAAGAAGTTGAGGAAAGTCAAGAATATTGTGAGGAGGAAGGTGATGAAGTAGTATGTGTGATCCAACGTCTCTTGTGTTCCACACCACAACATGATGATACACAACTAAAGAAGATATTTGAGAATAAGTGTACCGTGAATGGAAAGGTATGCAAATTGGTAATTGATAGTTGCAGGTTGTGAGAATCGATTTCTGTAATTTAGTGAACCATTTGAAATCGGAAACTCATGATCATCCAAATCCATACACTATTGGATGGATCAAGAAAAGGAGTGAATATGAGGATTACAAAGCAATGTAATTTGCCACTTTCTTTAGGCAAATATTATCGCTCAAATGTTTTATGTGACGTTGTTGACATGGATGCAAGCCATGTTCTTCTTGGAAGACCTTGACAATTTGATGTGGATGCTACACATAAAGGAAGGGACAATTCTTACTCTTTCATTTGGAACAAGAGAAGGATTATAATCCTACCTAAGAAATTGGATGGTTCTACTTCTAAAGTAGAGGAGAAGAATATGTTGGCTATTTCCCCGTACTCCAAGTGAATTTGTAGGAGACTTAAAGGAGGCAAATTTATGTCTTTGCAATTATTATTAAGGGTGAAGAGCGGCTTTGTTCATGAAATTCCAGCAGAGATTGAGGGTCTTCTATTTGAATTTCAGAGTATACTTGGGGAGCCTCAACATTTACCACCCATGAGAGGAATCAAACATCGAATTGATTTAATTCACCGTGTGCTAGTCTTCCTAATCTTCCACATTACCGAATGAGTCCAAAAGAACATGCTATCTTCGAAGGAGAAAGTGGAGGAGTTATTACAAAAGGGACATATTCGAGAAAGTATAAGTCCATGTGCTATACCAGCTTTGCTTACACCAAAGAAGGATGGTTCTTGGCGTATGTGTGTGGATAGTAGAGCAATAAACAAGATCACTGAGAAGGGTACTGATTTCCTATTCCCCGTTTGGATGACATGTTGGATCAATTAAGTGGGGCAAAGGTATTCACTAAGCTTGACTTAGAAGTGGCTATCACCAAATCCGTATTAGGCCCGGTGATGAATGGAAAACGACATTCAAGACAAAGGAGGGGTTATATGAATGGTTGGTAATGCCATTTGGACTTTCAAATGCACCAAGTACTTTTATGCACTTGATGAACCAAGTCCTTAGACCCTTCTTATCCCGATTTGTTGTGGTTTATTTTGATGACATCTTAATCTATAGCAAGAATGAAGATGAGCATTGTGATCATGTTCGGCAAGTATTGGAAGTTCTAAAGGAAAATGAACTTTATGTCAATTTGAAGAAATGTGTTTTCCTACAAAAGCGATTGCTTTTTCTTGGGATTTATCATTACAAGTGAAGGGATTCATGTTAATGATTCCAAAGTTCTTTGCAATAAAGAGATTGGCCAACTCCAAAGACTATTCTGTAAGTAAGGAGTTTCCATGGTCTTGCAACTTTCTATAGAAGATTTGTCAAGAACTTCAAACACTATTATGGCACCAATTATTGAATGTTTAAAGAAAGGGAAGTTTCAATGGAATGAACCTTTGAAGCAAGTTTCCAAGATATTAAAAAGAAGCTATCACAAGCCCTGATCTTGGTACTTCCTCGATTTCAACAAGACTTTTGAGCTGGAATGTGATGCAAGTGGAGTAGGCATTGAGGTACATTTCTATCTCAAGAGAGAAAACTCATTGCTTTCTTTAGTGAAAAACTAAGTGAAGCAAGACAAAAATGGAGTACTTATCAGGCAAGAGCTATATGCAGTTTTTAGAGCATTAAAAACTTGGGAAGTTTATTTATTACCTAAGGAGTTTATTGTCTACACTGACCATCAATCTCTGAAGCATTTTAGAAATCAGAAGCATGTTGATCGCATGCTAGCAAGATGGGCAGCGTACTTAGAGAGATTTAACTATCTCATTATGCACAAATCGGGAGCAACCAATAGAGTGGCAGATGCATTAAGTCGACGTGCTTGTCTCCTACTTTTCTTTTGAAGCTAAACTTCCGTGCATGGATCAAATAAAGGATTTGTATGAGAATGACGATGATTTTGGTAAAGTTTGGCGGAAGCATCTTCAAGGACAGCCATTAGGTGAAGAGTATGTAGTGCAAGATGGATATCTATTTAAGAATGATCGACTATGTATTCCAAGAAGTTCTCTACGTGACAAGCTAATTAGAGAACTGCATTCAAGTGATCTTAGTGGCCATGTTGGACGTGATAAGACCATAGCCAACCTACGTGCACGGTATTATTGGCCACAACTTAAAAGGGATGCGGAAAATTTGTGCAAAGGTGTCCAAAGATGCCAAGTATACAAAGGACAAGTTCGAACACCTTTGGATTATATATGCCATTAGCAATTCCAAGTGCACCATGGGAGGATTTATCAATGGATTTCATACTTGGCCTACAAAGAACAAGGCGTGGGAATGATGCAAAGATATGTTGTAGTTGATGATTCTCCAAAATGGCTCATTTCATTCCATGTCGAAAGACAACGGATGCTCATCATGTGGCTAATCTTTTCTTTAGAGAAGTAGTTAGATTACATGGTGTTCCAAGATCTATTGTTTGGATCGTGGCAAAGAAAGTTTCTTCTTTGCATTTTGGCTTACACTATGGAAGCAGTTCAACACCGAGCTAAAATTTTCAAGCACGCAAACTCATCCACAAACGGATGGACAAACGAAGTGGTAAACAAGTTTTTGGGTAACTTGATTATTTGCATTTGTGGAAGCAAGAAAGGACAAAGTGGGACTTGGCTCTATCTTTTAGCGTAGTTTGCTTACAATAATTTCGAGCATAGATCTACAAGGCCGAAGCCCTTTCTCCATTGTTTACACTAAAATTCCAAGACATGTTGTTGATCTAGTGAAATTACCCTCAAGAGAAAATTCAAGATCAAGAATCGCCTTTTTGCCGGTAATTATTCTTAATTGTTCAAAGAGGTTCATGATGTCTTGAAGCCTCAAATCGTAAATACAAGCAAATTAATGACAAGAAAAGAAGACCTATGTCATTTGATGTTGGTGATCAAGTAATGGTATATCTCTTTAAAGGAACGCCTACCTCTTGGAGTTTATGGAAAATTAAGACAAAGAAAATATGGTCCTTTCTCTATTTTGAAGAAGATAAATGACAACGCTTTATGTTGTTGATCTACCAAGAGAGATGAATATTTCCAACACTTTTTAATGTGGCTGATCTATCACTTTATCATCCACAACAACATCTTTATGAAGATAACTCGAGGTCAAGTTTCAATCAAGTAGAGGAGAATGATGAGGGACATCAAATAGATGAATCATGAATATTCAAGTCCCTTCATGAATATCAACTCAAACTTGATTTTGATACTAAGTGTTAGAAGAGAAATCTGATTTTACTACTAAGATCAAGAATTCAAATTGAGTTTTAACTCTATGCTCCATGAAGGATTACTTAATTAAGAAGAAGAATATGATGTCATGGCATATGTCATATATATTGCTAGAAAGTGCTAGGGATGTCCTACAAGTTGTCTTTTAGTTGTCCATGAGTAATATGTGAGTTGTTATGAGTAATGTCTAGTTGTACTCTTAGCTATCATCTAGTTGGCTAGTAGTTTGCCATCTTGTTGTATATGAGTGTGTAAGGCTTTAGAGCCTATAAATAGAGGCCATGCCCTCTAGTATTGTAACTTGTTTTGTATTCCCTATCATATGAATAGAACTCTATGTTTCTATCTTAGATCTTGGATTAGATCTTGTTCTTGAGCTTTGGATTGAGCTCTTGCTATCCGTGGATTTGGATTGTTGTCCGTGGATTAGGACTACCCTTAGGGGACTATCTACTAGCACGTTGAAGTTGTTTCTTCAACAATTTGTGCTAGAATTATCTACAACACCTTAGAGTTGATCCTCCAAACTAGTGTGCTACATCGGCAGTGTCTGGACTCGCTCACGTTATTCGCCCGGCTCGCGACGAAGAGCGCACGGGACGACGTCCGCCACGGCCTTGGCGTTCGCCCGCCTCCACGAGGCGGAGGTGGGTGGGCGCAGCGTACGGCGGGCGCGGCTGCGGCGCCGGTCAATAATGGCCAGCGTCTGCGCGCGTGAAGGGCGCGCCGCCGCGTGCGGCGTCGGCGACACAACCCGGCGTCGACGACATGTTCTGCTCGGCCACGATACAATGATCTTCGCTTCGCCCCGAAAGTGTGCGGCGCGGCACTTGACCTCTTGTCCTTCAAATTCACGCTACTCGACGCTTCGATCCAATTCCTTCGCCCTCGAGGGCCGAAGTCGTAAACCTCTAGCCAACCAACCCACATCGAGCCTCCATAGTTTGCTATCGCTGTCCAATTTTTGGATTTTCATGGCCGCCGTCGGTTCACCGCGATAATGAGCATGGTTTGGGTTGGGGTAAGGACATGGGCACGATTTTAGCTCAATTTCTTAAACCAGTTGACTTGAGGGCGTCGCGGCGTCGCGCTCATCATCCATTGACCAAGGGCGGAGCTGCGAGTGCTCGTGCTCGCGCTCGCCGACCAAATTCGTCATCATCGGGCCGGTGCGAGCGGAAGCCGCGTCGGGCGTTGCGATGGCGATGCCCTTTTCGATTCTCGGTCCATCGGGGGTCGTGCGACACCGCGGTGGGTGGTGGAGCCATGGCCCGGCGGCGCGCCGCTGAGGCGGCCGACGCAGGGCTCGTGCAGCGATTGGTTGGCGACGGGGTCGGCGCTGGGTCTCCCGCGGCGCTTCGGCTCTAAGGCAAATCGGCTGGTGCGGCTTGGTGAGCGCGGCCAGGAGAGCGGTGGTTGTGGATGCATCAGCGTGGTCCCCGGCACGGGGGTACTGCGAAGCTCTCAGCTGCGGTGCCATGGCGGGGGCGGCAGCTACGGATGGCGTCGGGCGGTGCCGCGGTTGGGCGCCAGCCCGGCGTCGGCGTCGGCTTCACCATCGGTTGCGAAGGTTTTGGGGTTCTCGCAAATGACCAAAATGACCAAGTCCTTAGTTTCAAGGTGGCATGTCCATCGCTGTGCGCTGGCGCCACAGCAAGCCATGATAGTACGATTAATGAGCAAGAGTCAAAGATCTAGTACCTGTTTGTTACGTTTTTTTTAGTTTGAGCACCGTGTGAGAACCACCAAATAATTTAGGTACCTACAAAGGCAATTTACTCATTTAAATATGTAGCCTTCACATCCGAGGGGTCAATCGACCTCGAGACAAGGTAGGCAATTAAAATTAGTACCGCAAATGTATTTGAACTAGTATCTCCGTAAATGATGCAATCAAGCAGTATAATAAGCAAGCAACAAGTATTGCTAAAATGAAATTAGTAACCTGTATGTTTGCACTGTTTGGGCAAATGGCAGGGTTGAAGCAGAGTAGTGCCGAAAATACTACTAGTTTCAGAAGAACACAAGACCAACAACGAGAGGGAGTGGTAGGTTAAGTAGATAAGATTACCAAGTGTAATCAGCGGGAGCATGGCTAATAATAAAGCCAAGTGCTCGGCTATAAGCCAAGCAATAAGAGCCAAGCTATACAACAAATTGTCTTTTACTTGGCTACGTTTTAAAAAAAAAATATTTTCCTTCTCTTTACTATTCCTCCTCACATCCATATCTATTGGGATCCACTAATGCCTACGCATCGGTGTCCAGCTTTGTGCTAGAATAAGAGTCAAACTCTCTTCTCTTTCTTCCATTCTCTCCTCCACATCATCAAAATTGCTGATTATGTTAGCTTATAGCCCATTATTGTACCTACACTAATCAACCCTGATACTCGGTAGCAGCAAGAGACACGGCTTCTGTTTCCGAGGCAAAAATTTCAATAAACTTTAACCTCGCATGACCCCAAGCATATATAGTGAAGAAACAACCTGAGAAAATCACTAAGAAAATGCTCACGTTAGGAACAAACAAACACTGAGAGTGTTTGTTGACAAGGCAGAAGAAAATAGCAGCGCTCACGTTTGTGCCATGGTCAGTCTCACCGACGAAGAAGACGGAGACACAGTGCCCCTTGGGCACGGCGTAGAAACCCAGACACCATGATGTGGAGTTACTTAAGCCTTACATTCAGGCATGCACCTGGTCAAGAAATTGCCATAGTGCTCCCTCTAATCCAAATTATAAGTCTCTAAACTAGCACCGGGTGACATTTAGGTCCCTAAACTCTTAAAATGCATATCGAGATATTTGAACTAGGCCCACCGTACAACATTACCACAAAGGCCTTGCTTGGTCTGTTGTGAAATAATGGCAGGGAACCTCTTCTTGATGAGGCCAAATTGTTAAATACAAGACATTAACCAACCTTATTGCTGGCCGGTTACGCGACGCTAAGGCCTCTCGCGAAAAGAAAGTCGCCCAGGGGCGCCGCCGCCGCCGCCGCCACCGTATATGGCCCCGCTCCCTCATTGAAATCTCATGTTTGGTTTTGGAAATTGATGACACACTTGTGGACTAATCCTTGCTCTAAGTGTATGACTTGAGATAGGATTAGATGGATGACAAGGAGCATGATGATCATGAACACGGACGATGATGGTGGACATGATGGATCGTCAAGCTCGATGATCGGCTTGAGAGGAACCCGGGAGATCAAGGCAAAGGTATCTTGATAGGGTTTTCCTTTTAGTGATCAAGACACGATAGAGCGTATGATCACATTATAGGATAGATAGCCGACTATCAAGAGGGAATGCCGTGACAATCCTTTGGTGAAGTGCTTCTAGGTCCAATTGACTTGCATATTGCATTTAGGACATGAGAGCACTAACTTCGATCTTGCCTAACTTATCGGCGTGCTAACATTGGTGATAACGTGGTCATCTTGGACATGTTGGCAACCCATGGCAAGAGGCGAAGCAAGGTTGAAGCAAAGAGCAAAAGAAAAAGATGAAGAGTTGCTTGGCATCCGCAGGGCGGCCGGACGCTACGCTGGTGTGGCCGGACCACGGCCGGAAGGCGTCCGGTCGATCGCGTCGCGCGAGAGAGCCCCCGCAATGGGGCATTTTTGCCGGACGCGGTGACCGGACTCTGGGCCGGATGATTTCGGTGCTCGGCCGAAGCACCGACCGGGCAGCGTGGAGGAGGGCGCGGTTGGTATGGAAGCTTGTCGAATGCGGCCCGGAAGCACCGGCCAGGACCCACGACCGGACCGGGCTGGTGGTTCGGTCGGTCGCGTTCGATCGAGCGCCAGAGGGCAAATTTTTTAGAGCAACGACTCTATTTCGAGGGGAGCTCTATATATACTCATTTGGCTGGTTCATTTGAGTCTCTCTTGCACATTTGAAGCTTCCAACTTGCTATTGAGCTTGTGATACTCCTCTCCACTCATCTCTCCATCCATAACTCGAATTCTTGGTGAGATTGAGAGTGATAGAAGTGCATTGCATCATCAGTTGCATCTAGAGGCACTTCATCCTTGGAGAAGCCGCGGGATTCTTGTTTTCTTGGGAATTTGCCCGGTTCCCTAGCGGCTTGGAGCAAGAGGCGGTGTTGAGCCCGATTGGAGCTTGTTCGAGGCCACACCGGTGGTGATTGTGAGGGGTCGTTCCTTACCCCGCGGGAGATTCGCGAAAGGAGCACTAGTGGATTGCTCGTGGCTTGTTGGACCCTCTCTTGTGATCGTTTGCTTGAGCTCTCATAGGGGATTTGGCACCAGCCATTAAGCTTAGCATACGTCAAGTGAGTGTGTCGCCCAACGGGGACTTAAGCGTCTTAGGCAAGCACGTGAACCTCGGTGAAAAATCATCGTGTCACTTGTTCTTGCTCGTTGGAGATTTCTTGGTGATCACGGTGATTGGCTACAACCTCGACACTACACCAGGTGGTATTGTATTCTAGCATCTCTTGCATTACTTTAGTAGTTTATCTTGTTAGGGTGCTTAGTGTGAGTAGCTTGTTTAGTTAGCTTAGCCTTGTTAGCTCCTAGTGGTAGAATTAGTTAGTGTATCTTGTCCATCTAGAAGTAACTTAGCAACCTAGCCTTTGAGTGTGATTAGAGATCATAGAATTGCTAGAATTGCTAGGAGGCTTGCATAGCTAGCTCGAAGCATTTGCTTAATTGCTACGCCGTCTTATTTACTAACCGCCTTGCTTAGTGTTGTTTGTAGAATTTTTAATAGGCTATTCACCCCCCCTCTAGCCATTAGGACCTTTCACTCACCTCCGGCCTCACTTTGCGGGTGGTGACGAAGAGCGGGTTCGTCTCTTCAATGACTGTCTTTCGTAGGGTCTTGGTCGAGTCCTAGGTCTAGGGTTTTGCTCGCCGCCGATGTTCGACGGTGGAGTTAGGTTTTCTTGGGAGGAGCGTGTCTTCTCTACGGTTTGCTTTTTCACGGCAACGCCCGGCGATGCGCGAAGCGGCGGCCTTGTGCGGAATAAATTCTCTCGGCTTCTTCCGTTCTCGATGGCGATCTTCTCCGGCGTCAGCGGAGAGGTCGGGGACACTGCGATCGAGTCGAGGGTCGACACATCATCGTCTTCTTCAGGTGATGATCTTTGTTTACCCCTGTTAATCTCGAGGAAGATGATCGTGGTGAAAATCGAGCTTTGCTCGGGTTCTTTGAAGATCTCTAGTTTGGTTTTGGCTAATTAGTGACACCTAAGGACTAATCTCGATGCTAAGTGTTTGATTAGATTGGAGATTGGTCGTGTCAAGTTGGAGCATGGTGATCATGGATGATGGATCGAGGTGATCCAAAAGATGATCGAGCGTCCAACTTGAGGAGGTTTGGAGATCAATTGTCCCCAAGGCAAAGGTATAACCATAGGGCTTTTGATTTCACACTCAAGACACCATAGAGGGTGTGAGTGGTTATAGGATCGATAAGCCGTACTATAAAGAGGGAAACTTATCGTACATATCGGTCCTCATGTGCCTTTAGGTTCAAAATTCATATGCATGCATTCTAACCTAAAGAGCTAATTCCGCACTTGACGAAAATGTTTTCAAAATGCTAACACATGGTGTCGAGGTGTTCTTCGGACGTGTCGGCAACAAGAATCAAGTGGCGGAAGTCGGTTTGGAGCAAAGGTGAAGGAACGGCAACACAACGACGGATTTTCGTAGCTTCGAAGGCGGCCGGACTCGGCCGACCGGAAGCACGAGGAAGTGGCCGGGACGCCGGTGTGTGCGTTCGGCGAGCAGAGAGCATGTTTACGGCTCGATGGTCGATGGGTGGCCGGACCACCCGGCCGGGACGCAATGTGGCCGGGGTCGGGCGCTGGTTTGGGGTTGTCGGTTGTGGCCAGGACCGCCGGCCGGACTCAGTGAGTGAGGTCGGTCTTCGTCGTCGCTGCGAAATCGTGGATTTCACCCCAACGGCCACATTTCGTGGTATGGCCTATTTATACCCCTTTGGCCGGCCATTGCTCTCTCTCTTGGTCATTTGAATCACTCCTAACATCCTAGAGCTGAGCAACAACCCTCCCTCTCTCATTCTTGCTTGTGAGCTTCATTCTTGAGAGAAGAGGTGATCCAATGCATTTGCATCGAGTTCTTGCATCTAGAGGCACTTGGGGATCGTTGTGAGCCGGTTGGTTTCTTGTTTCTCTTGGAGACACCGCTCCTAGCCGGCTTGGTGAATTGGTGGAGGCGTTGGCAAGAGTTGGTGATTGTTCTTGGCCACCTCGGGCGAAATTGTGAGAGGATCACGCACTCCTCGTCGGAAGACAAAAGTGCAAGGAATACATTGCTCGTGTCTTGGGTTTTGTTGACGGTCACCAACGACATATTTTTTTAACGTCAACATTCTACCAATAAGGGGTGAAACTATACCTTACTACACACATATACATTTATCACTAATAAATTCCACTTGTAGTGCCTTGTACTTTATTTTGCGATTTATAATAAAAGCAAGTGAAAAAAATCGACCAAAATACGCCATCGAGGGGAAGCGCATTATTGCGTAAAACACAAGCCCGAGAGCAAATCGACCCAAAACATCGAGAATTGGGCGAGCAAAGCCCGGCCCACAACTTTTCAAGGCGAGGGAAGACACCCCACCGAGGCCCGGGGCGGCCGAGCCGGGGGGTGCGCGCACCACCTGGTGCGGCCGCACCCTCCCTGAGGCGGTTTCGGCCCAACCTCGGGGAGGCGGTTCGTGCACCTTCCAAACGGGGTTTCCCGCCGTGGGATGGTCGGTTTAGCAAATTAGGCAGGTGTACCAAGGTCGGTTTTGTACCTTCCATGTGGGGATGGACATTTTCCAATGAGCCCCCTCCTCTACCTATAAAAGAAGGCCATCTCCCACCATTGTAACACACACCTCACAAGAAGAGCCACTCTCTCCCTCTCTATTCTTCTTCTTCCTCCTCCTAGTAGGATTAGTAGTTTAGGATGTGGAGCTAGGCAAAGCTACCAAGGAGGGCTTGGCTCCTTGGAAGATGGATTCCGGGAATAAATCTTTCTATGGTATTCTTCCAAAGCCTTGCTCTTATCTTATCTTGGTTGTGCATTAGGATTAGAGTCTTCATGTTATTTCTATACCTCATGATTTATCCTATGATCTAACATGTTGTTCTTGACATGATCATGACACATGAACTAGTCTATAGTTTCTATGTTGTGATATCGTCATATAGAACTTTATGCTTAAACCATTCATGCAATATAATTGGGTAGTGTCGGGATTGTCTTTGAATGGCGGTTCGTTTGTGTCCTTCGGGGCTTGCTCGTGTCCTATTCCGTCCATCCGTAGGGTGGGGGCCATGGGGGACATGAGTAGTGTCCTAGTATGCGGGACGTGGTGTCCGGATGCGGTATCCTTCGAATATGAGTGCATGCCACGGTTGAGGGGGTAGGCGGCTTGGTCGTGACAAGCCTTGACCGTCCCTTGAAATCCCCCACGTTCGTGTGTCTTTGTAGGAGTTCGTAAATGCCTTCCTTCGAGGCGGATGCTCAGGGAGGTCTCCCCTGTCCATTTCATTCTCGGCTCCGACCTCCTGCTCATGCGTGTTGCACGACTATCAAGCGGTTCTATGCACAACCATGACTAGAATCTGTATGCTCCACTTAGGACTTTCTTTATTCCTTATTTATCTTTATCCTTGAGTTTGGCTTGAGTGAGTGTGTCAAGTTATCCCCTTTCTTTGTTCTCTTATATCCACATTTATGAACATTGGTCCATTACATAGTCATGTTATCCTCGTTCATGTCTCTATTAGATCCTTTTCCACCATGCCTTCCTTTGGGAAAATATAAATAACGATACCCGAATACTTCAGGGTGAAATGCTACAATGATAGATCCGTGCGCTTGCGGATGAATATCTTCTTAGGCAAGATCTATCACCGTTGATGTGCCTAGTGTTATCACCGACCACGGTGGTTTCACTTAGGAATGTCAACGGCGCATTTCTAGCGCCGTTATTGGAGATGGGTTCTAAACTTTGTTTCTAGTGATTGCGGCTTAAGAAATGCAACGATACCTCACTTGTGAGTGGTGTGTTGAGGCTAGCAAGGGCACCGCCTAGCTCAAACACCATCCTTGTGTTGGTCGACACAACCGGAGAGTAGCTTGTCGGTGAACAAGTGAACTCCGAGTGAACAAATCGACTTGTTCATTGTCTCGGTGTTTGGATCATCACCCGTGTGATTGATAGTTCATCTTCCTCCCGGTGATTGGTTGACATCCTCTACACGTTGGTATAACAAGTTTCTCACTCTTGCATTACTTTTCTAGATTACTTTGAGTAGAGAGCTAGCATTTGCTTGTGTAGGTTGTTCTTGCTAGCATAAGGATCATACTAGGATTGCTCACTAGTTAGAGTAGTGACATAGCCTTTGATCGACTTAGAGATCATAGCAATTTGCTAGAATTGTCACTAAAGGTTTGCAAGACAATAGAGCTAGTGCAAACCGCGCTTACGCCTTTTGTTATACTAATTGGTTTGTTAATTGAGCTTGTAGAAAATTTTTATAGGCTATTCACCCCCTCTAGCCATCTAGGACCTTACGATTCTTGGGTGGTGGAATCGAAGGATGCGTCGTGTATACGGGAGTTGGCCCGATCGCCTGGAAAGCGGTGTACTTCGGGTGATTCGCCTCAGTAAGCCCTCCTCTGTGGCCTCCACCTTGTGGAGTTTGGCTCTGGTGCTCGGCGGCGATTGGGAAGCGGCGGCCGGCGGTGACAAACGGATCTCGAAGGCTTGAGGAAGATGAGCGAAGTTTTGAACTTCTTTGTAATTTTTTTTTTTTTAGGATTTTTTGTTTGTAATAGAGATTCGGTGTGATGCACCAAGATTAATGCATTTTCCTTTTAAAAAAAAGAGGCCAAATTGTTTTTGCGAGAAATACAAGATCGATATCCCACATCTCAGTAAGAAGAATATTCTTTTCCACAAAATTATTTGAGTATCAATGGTACATCATTTCTATTCTTGTGTAAAAATTATACCTTTTTGTCCACCAATCCATGTCTTCCAATATGTAGGTATGTCTTACAATCTGCAGGTGTATCAAGTCGACGCACTGATCTTGGGATGGAATAAATCTTCCCTTTCAAAAACAACAACAACCACAGAGGATGAATCTAACAAAGATAAAATAGGCAATTACCTATACAAATGTGGACTTGACTAGTATTATCTCACTAAATGGTACATTGCAACGATCCATCAACGAGTATGCCGTCCCCATTCACGACCTAGGCACGTTCCTCTGACCGTACCGCGGCGTCCCAGTTCCATGATCTGTAACGGGGAACGCGGCATCATACTGCATTCCGTGTGACTGTGCCATGCATCAGGTTTTGGAGGTCAGCAACAGTGAAACCAGGGGTTCTTCTAGTAGATTAATAATCCTGTTACAAGGTGTCCTTCATAATTGTTTAATCGTATGTTTTTTTCTCCAGGTGTTGGAACTTCATCATACGGAAGCTTATCTCATTTAAAAGATTCTAATATCGTCCACCCGTTCCTCTACGACACTCAACTTTTAAGAAAAAATAGCACCTGTTGAGCTACATGCAAATCACAGCTTTTCACAAGTACGCATAATGTGTATGCTCCATACATTAATATAATCTCCATGAATTCATTTCCGTATTTACTTGGTGGTCAAACTATTTAATTGTCTCAAACTATCTATGTTAACTTATCTTTTGCTTCCATACACAATCATATATAATGTTGTATTTCAGGCTTCTTTACCCGTGCGAAGCACAGGAGAGGAAGGAACGAGTGCTCGGAAGGAGGACACGACACGACACGGCTCCTTGCTAGTTGCACTTGTACAGTGGTTGGAGTGGAGTGTGGGCTAGTAGCTGTTAGGCCCGGCCTTTTTTGGCTTTACGCGCGTGACCGTCACGGGCCTCATGGATGCCTGCAAAGCCTTTACCTTACCGGGGCAACTGCAAATATCTCACTGCTGTCGCCTTCAAATTATGTTTTTTTTCGCTTTTTCCTTTTCTCGGCCACGCTTGTTCTTTTCGTAGGCTTCTGCTTCTGTTGTTGTCGTCGCAGGCAGAACAGACCACAGGTATATATATACGAAATAATGATATAATATTAGGGGCGTATGTATGGGCTCTTGGTTTATCGAGGAATATACGGCCTTTTATCAAGCACAGCTGCACATGGAGTATATATAAAATTCGAAATGAAGAAAAGGATAAAAGTCAATT
Organism: Hyparrhenia diplandra; assembly: GCA_015847255.1. Lineage (NCBI taxonomy): Eukaryota > Viridiplantae > Streptophyta > Magnoliopsida > Poales > Poaceae > Hyparrhenia > Hyparrhenia diplandra. The sequence goes on from JADLZK010010296.1 coordinate 117,212, forward strand.
TTATCTCACTAAATTATCCTCAAAGTCTAGGTTTCCTCCCTGAACTTCAAAACCGGGTTAGGGAGGTAAATGGATGATTTTAAAGCTGAGGAAGGTGGTTTACCTGGTTTTAGAGTTTATATGGAGAAAAAACTAAACTTTGAGGATAGTTCAGGCAGGTAAAAAGGATTTTTTTTTCCTTTTTAGGAAAAGGGTACAAATGACTCCAGCATGCGGCCTACAGCTAGCTGGGCCGGTAGACTTAAGCAGCCAGGCCCTTTCTGTTTGGGGAAGGAAAGAAGAGGAGGTGGGCCGTGGGCCTCGCTCGTGCAGTCCATTGGGCCTCGCTCGATGCGCATCAGGTTTGGTGATGGATGCAATAGCCCAAAGGAAACATGCTTCGCTGTGCCCGGAGCGCATGCATCAGCTCAGACTGGGCCGCTGCCTCAAAAAAAGGCTCAGACTGGGCCTACTACTGGTCAATACTGGTCAAGCGGAACACAGCTCGTTCTTGCTTCATGCAAAAACAGTGTTGATCAAAAGTTCATGATAAACGCCTCGTAAAAACTGTCATAATAAACACGATGTTTCATGAATAGTAGAAAGCGAAAAATGGATGAGCTCTCTTTGTCTCTTTCAGTATATAAGTAAACGATGAAGCAGCTAGAGGCATACCAATTACTATTTGATGAGAATAACTATGTACCATATTCGTTGTTTCCGATGCATTCTCTGCCTCTTGCTCTGCTGCCGAATCTTCTCTGCTCGCATAGTCGTTGCTTCCTCTTCTCCGCTCATGTAGTCGTTGCTTCCTCTTCTCTGCTCGCAGCCATGATTCTTCGGTGCAGCGAACAAATCCCATCACTTACACTCCGACGCCATCCTTGAGATGTGCCAGCTACAGCACCGTCGACTGGCCCTCTCCGCCGACAGAGAGGGGGATCGCACGAAGCAACCGCCAATGGGACATCAGCTTGTTGGTCTTCATGTCGCTTGGTTGCTAACGCTGGAGAATCAATTGGCGGCCTCCCGCCTGCAGACATAAGAGGCCTGCCTCCGGGAGGTCCACTTGATAGAGTAGAAAGATTGCAAGGGCGGTTGTTACAAGACTTTAAGTGAAGAGAGTAATTATATAACTTCGTTTTACAAACTATTGAGAACACATTCTGTCTCATACCCCTTAAATGATCTTGAGATGCCAGACATAGACTAGACGATCTGAAATGTGGCCGCCAATGATCAAATGATCATTAAACTTGCATGATTACTTTGCTTTAGATGGTCGAGTCGTAAGCACATGCATCACAGATATGCCCTTATGACGCAAAAAGGGTGACACGTGAAAAACATGTCGCCGATAGCAGTTAACAAGTGTCACAGATAACGATTTCTGGCATAGTGTTCGAAGCATAAGATTCTGCCATTGGAGCATGAGCACCGCATGTGGAAAACTCATTGAAACAGCAATAAAAACCCCACTCGAGTCTCTAATGACCACACCTGAGCTTCCAATTCCAGCAGCGAACCCAACATCAATGTTCACCATCAGCTTCCGTTCAGGAGGTTTCTTTCAACCTCTAGGCACTTTAGTTGTCATGTCTGCTCTGAGCTCTCATATAGTTAACGACAGAGCTGTAATTGACATAGCTGATCGAGAGGCATTTTAGATTGATTCTCCATGAACAAAACCTCTCCGTTCCTACCATATGTACCAGCTCCCCACTAGAATTAGCTCCACCAAGCTAACATTATTATGAGCCACCTTTGATTACTTCTCCTATCATATTTGTTGTCCCGTTCTATCACCATTGTTTTCTAGCTCTTCAACATGCCGCCAAACACCTAGGTAGTTCCAAACTGATTTTGCTCGATCACGCATAAACATCACTACTCCATGGTTGAAAAGGAAGATGTTTTGGAAAAGGCTTGGGTCAAACATTGAGAACATAAATCATTAGTAACTTTTAAGTCGTTGAGTTTAGAAATGTGAAAATCAAATCAATAGATTTGTCTTGAAAAATACTTTCATAAAAGAATACATATATAATTTTTAATAAATATTTTTTATAGAAAAAGAAGTCAAAGTTGCGCTTTGGATACCGTGTCGCTGTCCTAAACGTCTTCTTTTTCAACTATGGAGGGAGTATATGTTTTCTTTATCTTTTTCGAGAACTACATATGATATTTTTTTAGGGCACTCACAATGCGAGACTCTATCATAGAATCTAAGACCATTTATTACCTCGGGTATTGTGGATTTGGAGTCTTGGTTTTTTTCCATAAATACACTTTGCTCGGCGTCACATCATGAAAATACAATAAATATGAAGGTAATAAATAAGCTTAGACTCTATGATAGAGTGCAAGTATTTTGTGGAGTGCCCTTATATTTTTTTCTCTCGAATCCCGATGGGCTCGGTCCGTCTAACCTAGCCCGTGTCCGGTACCCACTTCATTTACTCTCATTGAAAGAAGGCGAGATCTACCATTTTCGGCGATGGCGTAACAAGCGGATGGAATACATCACCTCTAGGCTCTATCCCCTCCCTTCCCTGGTACCCCGGACACCAACGCGGGTGCCACCGTGTGACAGAACACACTAGTCGAGCCCACGCCGGTGACACACCCGGCCCGCGCCACGCTTTGTGGGGTGGTGGGGGTGACCTCGTCGGGGCGAGTTCATGACCACGGCGGCCGGACGCCGCGACCACTGTGCAGCCGGCACCTCTTCCGTTGGCGTCCGCGGCGGCGACCCCGGTGGACCCTGCCGCCGCCGGCTAGCTTGGCGGCGGGGCACCATCCACCCACCGAGGCCTCAATCACGGCCTTCGTCGACTCCTTCAAGCTGCCTTTGGGCGGCCGCTCATCTCGTCGCCGCCGCCCTTTGGGCACTACCGGGGCGATGAGTGGATCCCCGGGCGTAGCACCCGCTGGCGGCCAAGTCGATCTTGAGAGACCAGCGGCGGAGCGAAGGGCCCGGCGGGTGCTCCTCAATAAATGGGAAGACCGTCGGCGGGGCTTCCTCGTCCACCCGATGATGCGGTGGCGAACCGACTCCTCTCGCCACCGGGGGACACGTGCGGACCACAAAGCGCAAGGCCGTGCGTGTGCTCTTCCCGCTTGCGCCGCCCTCTGTCGCGGTAGGCCTCATAGGCGTGACCGCCCGACCCGTGGTTTAGGCTACAACCCCGGTCGCACGGTTAGTTTATTCCTTTAGAAACACCTACCGATGCTCCACCGTTTAAGCCGGTGCCTTGTGTTAGTGTGCCCATCTTGCGTGCTCCGTGCATCTCGCTAGGGTTCTCGCAAGGCTGTAAAACTTTCAACTTCTCTTAATGCGATGCGGGCAAGTGCACGGTTCGAACAAAAATAAATGAGACTATACCATTGGCATCGTCCACGACGGCCAGGGCTAAAGCATCATCAGTGTTCCCGGCTGTTGCCGCGGTCGCCATGCCGGCAGCAACGGCGTGGGAAATGATATGCCTTAGGTACGCTCCGACAAAGGCTACAACTAGATACCTAGAACACAACCCCTCTTGCACCTTCATCCATGGCTAACAAATCGGGGTAGGGGGAGTAGGGGGCTTAAGCCCTGTTGCCCCTCTTGTTGGCTTCTTTGTTGTCCGTATCCAACACACCAAGCAACTCAGTCGCTAATCCACCACAATCTCTAATTTTGGGACATTCACCGTCCAAATAAATTACACGGCGAACAACCTATATGCCGTTTTGGGCGCTTGGAGCTAGAGGAAATTATGCCCACGGCGTGTGTCCTAGCGTATGTCCATGGTTTATTAGAGTTTCAAGCACTCAAGTTTGTTTGATGTTCCATGCGCTTCAATTGCTTTGCCGCTCCATGTTTTACATATCCACTCTAAAGTTTTTAGCTAAATGGTTTTAGATTCACACACTCTGTTCGAGGAAGAATGGCGAAGTTGTGAGAGTACCTAAAGGGTGCTCCATACAAACTCTAGATTTTTGTGGAACTGCTCCACGGTACGTGATGTTTGCCGAGCAGTCCCAAACACACCTTGATACTAAAGTGACAGTCTTTAAAAGTACTAAAGTGAGAGAGGTAGCCGTGTTGACACCCTGACATGAGAAGTTGTCCATATGGGCATCATAGTTTCTTCTTACTGGCTTGGATGTGGCACATATATATTTGGTTTGCGGCATAAACTCATGGTGACTCATGAGGTTGGACAAACATATATATGTTGACTCTGCCTCCTTTACTCCTACACAAAATAGTTGGTAAACCCACAAATAGTAAGGACAGAGCACATGAACTTGTTGTGAGGGTCGTCATGTTTTGGGTGTGGGCTGAACTTATATTAATACTAGATGCGTGAATAACACAATAAAAACATGTAAGCTAACCAGCGCTCAGAGGCAAGGACACATCTTTCAAACATATATAAATGGTTAGGCGAGCCAAGGATAATTTATTGGTTCTCGATCTCAAGTTGTTTCTTCTTGATTATTGTAGTTTGGAATATATGCATGCATATGCTTGTTGAGACACTGGAGGCAAACCAAGTCGGCTAGGTGTTACTATATCTATAATTAGATGGAAGCATTAACGGATTTGGTGGAGAAGGAACAATTGTATTTTGGTTTTGTATTAGTCCCGACGTTTTGGCTTTGTATCTGAGAAATGAACACTTACATGTAATCAATATGGCATTGAGCAGTCAAAGCCAACGGATTTGGTGGAGAAGGCACAATTATATTTTTGGTTTTGTATTAGTCCCAACGTTTTGGCTTTGTATGTGCGAACTGAACACCTACATGTAATCAACCTGGCATTGAGCAGTCAAAGCCACTTAAGTTTATAGAAATCTCTCTATTGAATGAGTCTGGTCAATCAGTTGTATCGAAGGTGAATATTTGTTCAAATGATTTAGACATGTGCACATAGGTTGCATGGAAGGTGAACATTTCTTCAAATGGTGTTCAGACATAGCTAGTAAAATTGACTACAATATCATATCATTTTCTTTTATATAAAAAGGTTGAAGCCATTAACTAGCTAGCACTGAAGACTAATTTTGTGAATCTGTTGTTATGTTGTTGCTAGACGTATCCCTTAGGTGGTGTTGTTGTGTTGTGTCGTCTTGCCTACTGTGGGTTTTGTCTTTTTTCTTTTTCACAAAAATTGATAGCTTTTCAGCTTGATTCACTTAAAAAGTTACTATGATTTTGCTTTTACCATTGTATTTTTTTTTATTTATAGCCCATACTTTGTTCATGTTAAAAGTACAGAAAGAAAAGACACAGGGACTGCCTTCTCTCCTCTTCCACCCGTTTATGCTATTATAAAAAGTTTATGCTAGTAAAAAAAGAGACACTCTCGAATTATTCTCTCCATATGGAACCGCATTTCTCTAGTAGTCCATGGAGCAGATTGAGACAAAGGCAAGGGAGTCACTCAAAATTGGTAGAGCAAAGTATTTGTGGGTTAGTCCTCGTTACATGGAAGGCGAACCATTCAAAATCAATTAAGATAAAGAGTACTATTGTGGTAAATTGTCTAAAACTTATCTCCTGCCTACTTTAGAATAGAGGAGAGGATCGAGTTGTCTCCTTCATTCAGGAAATATAATAATGTTTCTTAAACCTCTCTTAAGAATTATGCGAGATTGCCATAATACATCTATCTCTTCTAAAATGATATGTTTTTTTAGTTACTACAAAATATTAGACGGAAGAATGGCATTGAAGAGGAATTTAGAAATCTGAATGGACCATACCACCCAAATACTCTACGCGTTAAAACCTACCAAATCATCCAACGCCAACAATTTTGGACTCGCGCGTCTAAACAATAATATGATCCATTGCAAATTTCAAAAACAAAAATATATCTCTTGCACCGGGTCGACGTCTGTCAATTAGTACGACGACCATTATAATAATAACGGACAGTCGAGCTTGTACGACAACACGTCCCAAGCAGCCACCCACTTTCCACACAGTGACAAAAGTTATCCGGTCGTCGGCCATGTCGCCGCGTGCCGCCGCCGTGTCTGGCGTTGACTCAGCGATGCCGCACTTCGTGCTGGTGCCGATGATGGCCGCAGGCCACGCCGGCCCGATGCTCGACATGGCACGCGCGCTGTCCGGCCGAGGCGCGCTGGTCACGTTCGTGACGACGCCCTGAACCTTCCCCGCCTCGGCCGTGTCCCCAGCGACGACGAGCTCCGCATCCGCTTCCTCCCGCTCCGCTTCCCCTGCGCCGAGGCCGGCCTCCCCGAGGGCTGCGAGAGCCTGGACGCGCTGCCGGGCCTGGACCTCCTCGGCAACTTCAACGACGCCTGCACCATGCTCCGCGGTCCGCTCCTCGCGCTCCTCAGGGAGGACGGCGACACCCGCCGGCGAGCTGCGTCGTCTCCGACGCCTGCCACCCGTGGACTGGCGAAGTGGCGAGGCAGCTCGGCGTGCCGCGGTTCTCGTTCGACGGGTTCTGCGCCTTCTCGTCCTTGTGCATGCGCCAGATGAACCTCCACAGGATCTTCGACGGCGTCGACGACGACAGCCGCCCCGTGCGCGTCCCTGACTTCCCCATCGATGTCGAGATATCGAGGGCGCGGTCGCCCGGGAACTTCACGGGTCCCGGCATGAAGGAGTTCGGCGAGGAGATCATGGCCGAGACCGCCAGAGCCGACGGCCTCGTGGTGAACAGCTTAGCCGAGCTCGAGCCCATGTTTGTTGATGCCTATGAGGCGGCGCTCGGCAAGAAGATATGGACCATCGGGCCTCTCTTCCTGACCACAACCACCATGCCGCTGCCGGCGACGACGATAGAGGACGCGGACGCCGTCCGGTGCGTGGAGTGGCTCGAGTCCAAGAAGACCCGGTCGGTGGTGTTCGTGAGCTTCGGCAGCCTGGTGCGCTCGTCGTTGCCGCAGCTCGTGGAGATCGCACACGGGCTGGAGGCGAGCAACCGGCCGTTCATCTGGGTGGTCAAGCCCGGCAACCTCGGCGAGTTCGAGCAGTGGCTGTCCGAGGCCCGCTTCGAGTCCCGCGTCGGGGACAGGGGGCTCGTGGTCACGGGCTGGGCGCCGCAGAAGGCAATCCTGTCGCATCCGGCGACGGCCGCCTTCGTGACGCACTGCGGCTGGAACTCCGTGCTGGAGTGCGTCGCGGCGGGGCTGCCGATGGTCACGTGGCCGCACTTCGCCGAGCAGTTCATGAATGAGAAGCTCGTCGTGGACGTGCTGCGGGTCGGCGTGCCCGTCGGCGTCAAGGACGCCGCGCAGTGGGGTGTCGAGACGGAGGGTGTGGTGGCCACGAGGCAGGACGTGAAGACTGCGGTGGCGGAGGTGATGGACGGTGGGGAGGAGGGCTCCGCGCGCCGGGCAAGAGCCGACGAGCTCGGCAGGAAGGCTCGGGAGGCCGTGGCTCACGGTGGGTCGTCGTACCGGAATGTGGCACTTCTCATCCAACACGTCCAACAGACCAGAAAATCCAAGGCCTATTAGTACACATTAACAACCATATTACTCATGGTAACTCATGATGAGGCTGTAGAAACATATGTTCAGTGTGCCTCCTTCACTCCTACACAAAATAGTTGGTAAACCAAAATAGTAGAGCATCTCCAACAGTTTACTAAAATTCACTTAGCAAATGTTATGATTTGGCGAGTTGTTAAAATATATATCAAATGAAAAAATAGACTATCTCCAATAGTTTGACATTTTAACTTGCTAAATTGTAAAAAGTGGGCCCACAGCATAACCAACCCAACTATCAGCGCTACTCTGATCTTCCCCAAGCGCCGTCGCGCCGTGAGCGATCCTTCCTGTCGTGCTCGTGAAGTCCCACCGCCGTGTCGTCTCTGCTGGCCAAGGCGCCTGTCCGTCGGAGCGCTGGCGCCCGCGCCCATCGGCTCTGCTGCCCAAGGCGCCCATCTCAGAGGAAGCAGGTAAGGGGCTGATCACCTCTCCTCCCATCCGGCCATCTATCTACGGATCAGCCAACTAGTAATCTGTTTTCAACATGGTAACTTGTACAATGACTACATAAACGTAGTAATAATTCATGATTTGTAAATGCCCTTGGAGAGTGGTAGCCGTTAACACCGTGATATCAGAAGTTGCCCATTTTGTTTGTATCATAATTTGTAATTAGCTTGGGTGCGCCACTCTGATTTGTGTGCTTTGCAGCATAGGAGTATACTCTCGTGGTGACTCATGAATCATGATGAGGCTGGAGATACATACGTTCAGTCTTCTGCCTCCTTTAGGCCAACACAAAATAGTTGGTAAACCCGAATAGCAAGGACAGAACACATGAACTAGTTGTGAGTGAGTTTTTTTTTTTTTTTTGTGTGAGCTGTGAGCGTTTATTAATGCTAGATGCGTGAATAACACAATAAAAACATGTAAGCTAACCAGCCACTCAGATGCAAGGACATATCTTCATCATATATAAATGGTTAGGCGTGCCAAAGATATATAATTTGCTGCCCTCTCAAGTTGTTTCTTCTTGAATATGCTTAGTTTGCAATATATATCATGCATGCATGCTTGTAGTTGTGAGATACTGGTGGCAAACAAGTAGGTTTGGTGTTACTATATCTATAATGAGGAGGAAGCATTAACGGATTTGGAAGAGAAGGCACATTTAGGTTTGTTTTTTTTGGTTTTGTATTAGTGCCGACATTTTGGTTTTGTATTTACAGAATGAACACATACCTCATGTAATCACTTTTGTGTTGGTTGCTACCAACTATTAGAGCCTGCTTTAAGTTAATAGAAAATAGGAAACTCTACGTATTGTGTTGAAGTTCTTGTGTTTATACGGGTGCATATATAGATAGTAAAATTAACTACAAGTTGTTACTATATCCTTTAGATCATTGTTGTATTTCCTACCCTGAGTTTTGTCTTCTTTTTAATGTAAATTGTTTCTAACTTATTCAATTAAAAAAGTTACAGTGATTTTGTCCTTACTATTGTATGCTTTTATTTATAGCCCATACTTTGATAATGTGAAAAGTACATAAAGAAAGGCATAGGGCTTGCCTTCTCTTCTCTTCTAGCCACTTTATGATGTTAGTAGAAAAAGAGACACACTGGAATTATTCGGAAGGTGTAGCGACTACTGTTTTATAGTCTTTCAAGCTATGGTGCTTCATAAAAGTTGATATTGTTGCAGCTGCAGTTGTTGTGAAACTACAAAGGTGAGCAGGATGGAACAGTTGAAGACAGAGCAAGAAAACCACCGAAAATCGGTAGAGGAAAGTTTGTGTGGGTTGGACCTCGTTATATAGGAAGTGAACCATTCAAATCAAATTGTATCTCCTACATTACTTTGAGGAGAGGAGTTGTCTCCTTTATTTAGGAAATCTAATGCTTTTCTAAAAGCTTTCTTTAAGAATTATTATGCGTATAGGAGATTGGTATAATACCTATATCTTCTAAAATGACATTTTAAGTTATATTTTAAAGTTTGTGTGGGTTGGTCCTCGTTATATAGGAAGTGAACCATTCAAATCAAATTGTATCTCCTACATTACTTTGAGGAGAGGAGTTGTCTCCTTTATTTAGGAAATGTGATGCTTTTCTAAAAGCTTTCTTTAAGAATTATTATGCGTATAGTAGATTGGTATAATACCTATATCTTCTAAAATGACATTTTAAGTTATATTTATATACAAAAGATTATTTACTCCCTCTATTTCAAATTATAAGTCGGTATTTTTGTAAGCAACTTATAATTAGAAATAGAGTGAATATAAGATATCTAGTGAGGACACGGGGAGACTAGTATTGGTACGATTGGACGAGAGGAATTCTGAAATCTGAATAGACCATGCCACCCAAATACTACGGATGACTATTTTCATCAAGTGATAAAATACACTTCTTGCGCTTTAACCTACCCAATCCAACTCCAACAATCTTGCATTCTATTATGGACTGAGGGTGTATGCTCTAACCACGGGCAACCAACCTCTCGATGATTTCTTCAACAAGATCGATGATGGATGCAAGTGTGCATGTTTAATGCTAACCTCCTATTTGGGGGATACATCCCTATCCTCTCACAATGCACCTTGGAAATTTTGAAGTCGTCCAGGCCGGCCCGGGCCGTAACTTCTTGAAGGCCCTCGGCGTCTTGAGAGTCGGTGGCCATCCGCGAGATCACTGGCGTAGGCGTGGGCGTCAAGATAATTTCCTTGTATAGCTCTGTATCGTATTTCATACAAACTTCCCTATATATTGTAACCGATCAGGATAGATCTTGTCGGCCAAGATCCGACCTGTAACCCTTCCTCCCGGATATAAGGTGGGTAGGGACCCCCTATAGAACGATCTCATTATTCCACCAAGCAATACAAACTATAAGCAGGACATAGGTTTTACGCCCTCACGGTGGCCGAACCTGGGTAAAATCTCCTATGTTTTGCCCTTTCGTCTTGCTTAACATACTGTTAATCGTCTAGTGCACCTCTACCGATCACAATCTACTAGCCTGGGTACACCCCTACAAGGCTATCGACCATATCTCGTCGACACCTCTAGCCCAACTGAAATATGCTTCATTTGTAATGGAGTACACGAACATCAAAAATCAACAACAACGCCATTGGACTAGGGTTTAGTGCACACCTTGCCCCAAACCAGTATAAATCCTTGTGTGTCTCATGTTCTATCATTTGATTCGATCTTCGCGACTATGTTTCCGTAATATTGTCAGAGGAAATAATTCTGATAGAGAGGTAGCCACTAACACTATGATATGAGAAGCTGCAGATATGAAAGCTTGTGTGTGGCACTGATTTTTGTGCTTTGTAGCATATACTCATGGTAACTCCTAATGAAGCTGGAGATACATATCTCGGTGTGCCTCCTTCTCTCCTCTGAGAATAGAGTTGGAAAACCCAAATTGTAAGGAAAGAACACATGAACTAGTTGTGGGTGTGAGTTGAGTTTATACTATATAAATACTAGATGCGTGAATAACACACTATAAACATGTAAACTATATTTCAACATGTATAAATGGTTAGGCGAGCCAAGGATTATTTGTTGAGTCTCTCAAGTGGTTTATTCTCAAATATGCTAGTTTCCAATTCATGCATGCTTCGTGTGAGATATCTTTGGAGGCAAACAATTTGTCTTAGTGTCACTATATCTATAATGAGGAGGAAACATTATCGAATTTGGTGGAGAAGGCACAATATTTTTGGTTATTGTCTCAATCCGGAGGTTTTGGCTTTGCATTTGCATAATGAATACATACCTACCATGTAACCACTTTTGCATTGCTTGCTACCTAGTAGAGCCCACTTTAAGTCAATAGAAATGTCTCTATTAAATGAGTTTTGTCAATCATTTTTATTGTATGGAAGGTTTCCCCTATGGTGTTCAGACATGTCCACATTGCTAGCAAAATTGACTACAAAAATCATATCATTTTTTTATAAAAGGTCAAAGCCATTAACCATCTTGAAGAGTAATTCTGTGACTCAATTGTTTTGTTGTTAGTATGTTTCTCTATTGTATTGCCTACTCTGGGTTTTCTTTCCTTTTTAATATAAATTGGTAGCTTTCTAGCTTGATTAATTTAAAAAGTTACTATGATTTTGCCCTTAACATTGTTACATGAAGAAAAGACATAGGGGTTATTTGGTTGAGGATTTTTTAGTCCCTGAGACTAAAACAAGTCCCAAGAAACCAAACAAGAAGGGACTTTTGCTCTATTAGTCTCTAAAAGACTCTTTTAGAGACTTTTTAAAAAAAAAAATCCTAGGAGTTTTTGAACCAAACAGCCCCATAGAGACTGCCTTCTCTTCTCTTCTCTTCTCTCTTTTTAAAAAGTTTATGTTAGCAAAAAAGACACTATGGAATTACTCCCTCGCATGGTACTTTGCATTTCTCTAATGATCCATGGAGCGGTCGGAGATAGAGGAAAGTTTATGTGTGGGTTAGCCAGCGTTATATGGGAAGCAAACCATTCAAAATCAACTAAGATATAAAGGAGTATTGTTCTACTAGATTATCTAAAACTTATCTCCTACATTGCTTTAGGATTGAGGAGAGTAGGAAATATGATGCTTTTTTTGAAGCTCTATATACTATTCATATAGGAGATTGCTATAATACCGTTTATCTTCTAAATGGTATTAATACAGAAGGTAATATGAGATATCTGGTGAGAATGCAGGATAATTGTAACACCCGGAAATTTCAATCTTTTTAAATAGTTAAATTTGATTTAGATATGTATTTTATGGTGCATTGAACAGAGGAAAAAAAATGAATTCATTAAATATGATTTTGGAGTGAATCAATTATTACTCTATTTGTAAAATAAATAAAGAATTTATAATGTGCTACGAAGATAAGTCCAAAATTTAATTAAGATTTTAATGCCGTTTGGAGTATGATTTGTGCATTATGATTTTATAAATATTTCAAAACTAATATGGATATGTTTGGAGTATTAATGCCGTTTGCAATTATCTTATTGAGGGGAAAAAAAAATGAAAACTGTAGTCTCCTCGTCTCCTTAAAATTAAGTTAACATTGAATTTTGTGCATGCATGGGTGATATGGATTTTGTCAAATCATGCTTGGAAATAGTTATACATATGCTTAGTTTAGGCAGGCATTAGGCAAGCATTCATGCACCGCACAAAATACATGCAACGGCACCACCATGGTTCACTTGTTCCCCTTCCGGCCCTTCGATCATAGCACAGGACAGGCCTTCGTCCACAGCTTCCCCGGGACATCTTGATCCATCCCTCTCGTGCATGCAAGACCAAGCCACCGCCACTGACGCCCTGGAGCCAAGGATCGCCGTCAAGCAACCAGCGCCCCTTCCTCGCCCTGCCGTTTTCGGTCATGATCCGCCTCTCTCGCACTCACCAGGTCGTCCCCCATGGACGACATGCATGGGACCTAGCTCCTGACCCGAGCTATCTGCTCCATCCGATCCTCTGCCTACTTAAGCACTTCAGGGGCATCCACAAGCGCGCCGCCAGCTAGTATGGCCTCCCCGTGCTCTCTCCTCCGCTATGGTGGCCTGAACCACATCACCGGCATCGAAGCCGTCGCCGAGGTCCGCCGCGGTCGCCGGAAGCCATTGCCGAGCTCCAAGGTCCCGTCGTCAATCTTCGAGGTTCGGCCGTCTCCATCTCTGTTTTTCTTCCTTCGTTGGACTCGAAGGAGAGTCGCGCACTCTTTTCGACCATCTTTTACGGGGATCCATGGTTGTGCGGGGAACCGCGCCGACGCCGGAGCACCACGGTCCCGATGCGCATCTCATCGACATCTTGGATCGATGCGGACTAGGATCTGCACACATGGAGAAAGCTTGATCAAATCGCACATATGTTTTGAGCACGTCCCCGTGCCCTCTGGCGCGAGGGGCGTGCTTAAAATATATGTGCAGGATTTGATCAACGGGTTTTTTCCCCACCCGTCTGGCCGGCCATGCACTATCCTCCGGTTCTGTTTGTTTCAAGATTCGCGCCTCCTATTCCTCTCTATTTCCCAATCCTGCTTTTTATTCCTGTCTTTCCCATCTTCCATACATTTGACTCATTCTATTCCCATCCTTTCAATTCCCATATGGAGTTCTCTTCTACCTCCCTCCACTCTCTTCTCTCCGTCGCCCACATTCGCCGCCACCCTCTCTCTCTCTCTCTCTCTCTTCCAAACCGCTGCCCCCTTCTCTTTCTCCCCGTCCCTAATCTCTCTTCTACCTGTCTTCCCTCTCACCCTCTCCCTGCCTCCCCCTCTCTCTCTCTCTCTTCTCTCCGAGTCGTCTTCTCGCTCAGATTTGTGCTGATGTTCTCCTCAGATTCGTCTTCTCTCATCTTCTCTCTCAGATTTGCTTCTTCGAGTCACTGATCCTGTCAAAGATCCCATGGAGTTGCTTACCTTTTTTTTTTTTTTTTCTTAGCAGCTGCGCGTCGAGTGTGTGATTTCGGTCTTGTTTACCGTATGTGTCTTTGGTATGGGAAATTCCTGAGGATGGAGCTGTCATTGGCGGGGTGGGTGGAGATTGTTGCCGCAGCTAGGTTTGTACTCTCATTTTTATTTTCTTCTATTATTTAATTAGGCGCTGTAGATGACAGGTTCGTCACAATGTCCCATCCTCTTTATTTCCTGATTTTTATTTATTTATTGTGCATTACCTTTACCACCGATAGGTCTACTAGAAATTCCAACCACCAATGCTAATCTTATGCTGCCACTTTGCCAAATATATAAAAAAATCAGGTTGTAGATGTATTTGTTTATTCGATCTGAATGCTGCAATGCTGCTGTTGTACTGTAGAGCTGTTTATTTCAGATTTAATAAGTTTGTTTAACAATTATCCAGTGTGGTATTTTCTATTATTATTGGTGACATAGGTCAATCCGTACTATAATTTATAATTATTGTACTGTTACTTTCCTTGAAAAATTAATCCACTTGTCCTTCAAAAATATGTTTGTAATAAAAAGTCCTTTGGCTTTGTGCTGTTTTTCATTTTGATCAGGTGGCAAATCTGTTGTGATATTGTTCCATCATCTGTTGGCTATGTTCCTTTTGTCACAAAAACTATGTTCTAGACTGCAGTTAGAGGAACACATTTAATTTTACATTCACTAGAGTATGACCCATCTACAGGTGGTACAGCGGGGGTAAGCTGACCCAGTTAAATGTGCATTTCAAGTTTATATAACACGGATGTCCTCTTTTATCAGTTATTAAATCTGAGTCTTCAAGATTAGGCAGCAATTCCTCTTTGGTTACATTTATTTTCGTGTTAATTTCAGATTTGATTTCTCTTTCATATTGCAACTTGTTGAGTCACCAACTTTGTTTTAATTTGTTTGGATGCAGATCTATTTACACCTGCTATTATTCCTTATGGTTATTCCAGGAATCTGCCGAAATACTTGAATGCACAAATGTACAGACCTGAGTAGTCCAAAAGCTATGCTTCTCCTCCAGCTGCACGTCCTTCTACAACATTATTTTCCAGTTCAGTTCAAGTCTGGAAGCACAAAGTGCAGGAGGTACATGTTCCGAGCAATGTTTTCAAGGCGGTAAGGCGAGGCATGGCGACTGACTACCGCCTTACGCTTAAGCGAGTAAGGCATAAGGCGAGGCGACGCCTTAACAACTTAATAAAAAAATAAAACAGCAGCTCAGGGCAGTAGATGTTGAAGAGAAAAAAAGGGAAAAAAGAAAAAGAAAGGAGGAGTAAGAAGTGGGCTGGCCCAACACATCAGCCCATGTGCCCCTAAGCCCGTCAGGAGTAAGAGCGTGTACTGTGTCCATCTCTGCTCCATCCCGATCCTCTCCATACAGCGGCCGGAACTCTTCCGCCTCCAGCCGCATCTCTCTGCTCCTTTTCCCTCCCTCTCTCTTCCGGATCTGGGCGTGGCTGCATGGATTCCTAAAGGGGGAAGAGGGTGCGGCTGCATGGCATCCTGAGGGGAAGAAGAATGCGCGGCTGCATGGCATCCTGAGGGGAAGAAGAATGCGCGGCTGCGGGAGGCCAAGCAGCAAACTTCCCCCGGTGCGGCGGCGCGAGTGAGCTGCGGATTTCTCCTCCTCTCCCGCTCTCCCGCTCACTGGGGTCTTCCGCAGGCCACCACCTGCTCTCTCTGCTTTTTTTTCCGCCGATTCTCTAGCTTTTTCTCGCCGCAGCTTCCCTGTATGGCGCCCGCCATGCGCGATTTGGCGCGATTTGGACGCCAAAGCTGCGTTTTTTGGACGCCTCGGCTGTAAGGCGGACGCCACATGACTTTTAAGGCGAGTCGTCCGCGAAGGCGTCGTGCATGCAGCGCTTTGGCGCCTAAGCGACGCTTAAGCGACGCCAAAGCGACGCCTTGAAAACATTGGTTCCGAGGCATTTTTGCTTTATACTAGAGTTCTTTCTTGGTTTTGTTCTTCAATTTCATAGTGCTGAGCTGCTGATTTGTTCTTTGATTTTTTTTATTTAAGTGCTAGGTTTTTAACATATACACCATTTGTTCTTTTACAGTATTATCAATAGTTACTATTTGCGTTTTGTTGTATATTCATTCTCGAATTTGTTCCACCCATGTGATTGTTTAATGAACATAAAAGAAAGTGCAATGTGCTTTTCAGTGACTAAATTATTACCCTAAACTTCTTTTTGTGTAATATGTACAAAACAAATGAATTTTACGTGTGATCAACTATGAAAAATATACTTGCATTTTTAATGTATAGTTTTAGGATAACTCGTGTGTTGTTCATTCATTCGTTTAAAGAGCTATGAGGTTATTAGTAGCAGCATTGAAATTCTATTTTCTTACCATCGGTTAAATTATACATTTACAAAGGTATCCTTGTGTTATACCTACTGTGTTGCACTAGCTAGCTAGCTTCGGATTCAATTAGCTTGACCATGTAACTTTTAAAGTTTTGCAGAAGCATGTCAAAATTTCCTATTCCATTTGTACTGACTATTTTGTTGCACTAGCTGGTTTTGATATGCTCATATAAATGCTGAGGATATCTGACCCACAATAGTTGTTGTTTAGATATGCATCACAGTGCAGAGCAAGAATCTCCCTGATGGAGTATTCTGATGGTGAGCAAGCAGGACCTGAGATGATTAACATTGATGCTCCCTCTGATGATGCCTTGAATAGATCGTAAGTAACTTTTTTGATTTAGAAATTCAGAAACTCGTATAGTTGTATTTAATGACTCGACAACCAACAGTTGAGATTCTACCTCTGTAGCCATACAAAGATTCTAGCTGTACATGAAACTATAAATTGTAGCAATTTCTGCAACTTTAGAATTTAGCACTTGATATTATGTCTGCAATATTGGGTCTTGCTTCCTCCATTGTTTTTTCCATGTAGGAATGCATTACTGTGTGAATGATATAGCAGGTTTAGAACGCCTATTTTGTTTGAAATCCAACAAAATAAAGGTTCTTTTGTCTGAACTGTGTAACAATGGTCCTGGGCTCCTGGCCATTTGGTCCTTATGGCAATATTGTAACTGTAGATAATTTTTTTTTGCTGCTTGCATTAAGCATATAGTTTTTACCCAGTTAGATACTATCAAATTGCATCCATAGAAAAATGGGGTTGTCTGGACCTCCACATCAGTCGTGTTGTCCCGCCCGCCGCCGGCTCAGTGCGCTGCACCTGTGAAGGGTGCTAAAATTTTCCATCTGTTAATTTTAAATAGCAAAATTGTTGTCTAGCTGTTTTCCTGTGCCCTTGTTTGCTCAGTGGACATAGGATCTGAAAAAAATGCACCAAATGGTATTTTATAGATGTTTTTTTCTCCACATTTACTTTCAATGGCTAATCATCTGGCTGCATTAGACCAGCTCCAGAACATATGTAATTCAAGTCTTTTTTTTAGAATGTCATTTTTCTGTCAGTATTGATATGTACATGCACCCCAGGTTTGTATTTAGAATGTCTTTCCATAATCATTATTGGTGCTGAAGTTAATATATCTACTGCATAACTGTATTTTTAGATGAATATGCAGGATGAAACCAAAAGAAAATTTTAAAGGTTTATTAGTCCCTTTTAATTGTTTAGAAAAATGCATGACTGGAATTTGTTGGATACATAGGATTTGATAGACAGTTCACAGAAGACATCCATACTCCCAAAACATAGAGAGGGTTGCTTGCATGCTGCTTTGATCAGTACTAATTCTTTTTGCTTCTTGGCAACCTGACGGCAACCTAAAGGTTGCTCTGATCAGCTCTAAATGTGAGGTGTACATTGTTTTGTTTGGACAAGACTTTAATTAGTATTTCCTGTGATTCTTAGTAATGGCTAGGAAATATTTACTATGCTATTGTTTCTTTTTAATTCTGCTGTTAGTTTGAATCAAATAAGATTTTTTTTTATTGAAAAATAAAATGTGTGTATTAATGGCAGAATGTGCAAAGCCAACTCAAATTGGATTAATGGCTTCCTAAGTAACTGTGTTTCTTAATGCGATCATATATTATGAATGTGCTTTCCATGATTGTCACCTTGTCATGATTGGTTGACAGATATTATTCAGATCCATTTAGCGATTCTTCTTTTTGGTATATATTAACATGGTTAGGGCCTTTGATAGATGCTCTGAACATGCAAGAAAAAAACAAAAACAATCTAGGTTGTTATTGCTAAGAGCTTTGGTGCAGATGCAGTCCCTAGAGATTTAGAACAATGTTGGCATTGGTGCGATAAATGACTGCCTTTTTGAAATAAATATCATATGTGTGGAATAGCTCCAGTTTGCTGGGCTATATGAAAAGCACGAAGCAGAGCTTGTTTTGAGAAACATGTCATAAAAAATCCTCTAGATATCATTTGCCATAACCGTGCACCTATCAATTGTTGGGCAGGTCTGTTCCCTAAACCAGACAGGGTCAACTTGTCGAAAGGCTTAACACCATGCTTCAGATAGCAGAAGATCTTGAAGCGACATAATCAGGATGGACAAGACGATGCTTCTGCTTGATGGTTTATGAAGATGATTGCCTGATAGAGTTATCAATCTGATATAGAAAAAGAAGCCTTGGTGTAGTTTTTATTTCGCGCTGGTGGCCTAGCTCCACACCTTTTTTCGTCTTTTTCTGTAATGCTTTTTATACCACCCTGCTAAAACTCTCATAGACCTGATGGCAACCTTTAGGTTCAGTTTGTTTTAGTCCTTGCCGCTTGAATTAGAGCTTCTTAGATTCTGTCAGGTTTAAATTCTCTGAGGGTCATGTCTGTGTGATCTGTCTAAGCACTTTCAAACTTTGTATTTCTGTTGCGCTGCTAATGGAAATGAGAAAACCTCAGATGGAAAAAAAATTCAAGAAAGCTAGAAGAAACAAACAGTTTGTCAGTGTGTTTTTCTTAAACGAAACCGTATAGCATCAAAGTTCAAACCATCATAAACTGTTACTGTTCGGACTCAACCACGCTTTTTTCTTTTTCTGTGCGGACACCGATGGTACAAGCACAAGCATGGCTATTACTCCTTGTACTAGATCCAGATGAAGTTGTCCGTTGCAATGTCAACTACTGCCACATCCCATAGGCTATCAGTATTATAGGTTTAGTCACCTGTCACAGATTTCATCATCTGTCCCCACGATTTTTTCCCTTGCATGCTACTCTTTCCTCTTTCCTCTCGTCATTGAGACACGAGAGTAGTGACCCCACCCTGCAGCTGCTTGCCGTTGTCGTGCACACATTGGCTTGAGATAGAGCGAGGGTCCCGCGTGAGGTCGCGTTGTTGAACTCCTATTGGTTGGTTGTGTGGGGGCCGCCGGTCAGCCTGGTCGGCACTCCACCACCATGCCATCTCTGTCGCCGTTCAGGCCCGCGTTGCTCAGCACCATACCCTACACACCATGCCCTCGCTTACAGGAGGCTACAAGACTACAACGCATTGCTATTCCAGCTGTCTGTTGCTTTCGATTAGCGCATTAAGGACACCCTCCTCTCTCAGGATATCGTCGTTGAGCACTTACCAGTTCGCTTTACCAATTCAGTTTGACAATCATTCTTCCTGTATTTATAAATAGTTGTGCATATATTAAGGTCGACTGACAGTTTTTTATTTTCTTCGCCAAGCAAGGGTGCCTTGTATAAATGTAACTAGAGAGGTAATATCCCTTGTACTAATTATAATATGTGTTGAGCATAAACGTAACAAGACATTTCTCACTTACTGTAAAAAAAATAAATTACAACAATATTTACCTTTCACTTTTCTTATAGGACAAGACCTGAAGTAGTATAGACTGTTCTCAGCCTGTATCTTCATGACCAGACATTTGTTATTAAAAGTTAACCCCAAGTGGTTCTTAATATTGAGTTTTTGGTGCACAAAGAGGATGCATTATTTTTCCGGTCATATTATTTTGACAAAGAGGATGCATTATTTTTCCGGTCATATTATTTCGATTTGAAATGTGTTGGAGAGGTCATATCTTTTCTTTAATTGACCGCTCTGAGTAATATTCGGGCGTAATGCCGTCCTCTCTCCTCCCCTTCCTTCTCTGACCTCTCTTCCAAACCTCGCAGCCGCCTGCCCCCGCCACTCCACCACCACTGCCGCCCGCCTGCCCCTGCCCGGCGAGCTCGCCGGCGGGTGGAAGGTGTGCCGGCCCCCCCTCCCTCTGCCCCCGTTAGTCCCCTCAATCTCCTCCTCGTAAAATTCCTAGCAGAATAAAAATACAAGCTTCTTCCCTTCCATGGATCCACAGAGGACCGTCCTCCTCCTCATACTTCTCCACTCGCCGCTCCTACAAAGCCAACAGAGACCCGGACAGGAAAAGCTGCCCGTCCTCGATGCCTGTTCGCCACGCGGCGAGGGCTGGGTCGGTCAAGATGCCAATCCAGGCGTGCTCGTGGCCTCCATCTTCGCCGGCAACAATTCCGCGTGCATATCTACTGCTGCCTCTCCGCCGGTATGCTGGTGCCGCCCGCCTGCCACGAGCTAGAGCTAGACCTGCACAGCCGCACGCCCGAGAAGGAGGCCATGTTCCGCGCGCCCGAGCTCGGTGACCTAGATGCCCTGGTGGCCATCCTCGCCGCAAACCTAGAGCTCGCCCGCTGCGCCACGACAGAAGTCGGCGACACCGTTGTTCTGGCGGAACTCCACGGCTGCCGCGTCGTCTCCGACTCCATCGGTGGGCGGATCTGTCATGTCCTTCGCACATGCCGCGCAGGCCAGCAGCAGCGAGGGGAAGGAGTCTGTCGTGCTCGAACTCGCTCGGCGGGCGACGCCGGCGAGATCTCAAATCAGCCTTGGACCGGATCTGGGCTGGACCACGCGCGCCACCTCGACTTCGCTATCCTGGACGACTACGACATCGCGTCATCGTCGACAATGTCAATGTGGTCGCTGCCACCGGTGGTCTTCAACGACGGGCACAAGCTGCCCCAATGACCTCCGGTGGACATCGGGTCGTGCGCGGTGGTTTCCCGGCCACCGAGAGCTCCATCTGGGGGATTTTTTTCGTGGAGCACATGGTGGGTCCACATTCTGTGACGTGGGTTTAATAAGTGCTAGTCGTGTCATGCATGCGATGCTCCGTGTTTCCTTTCCCTCCGTGATGAAGACGCGTGCCCCCAAGATGCGGTCACACCAGTCGGGCCCTCGCCGTCGTCCTCTACGCGGCCTCCCTCTCTCCGCTGTGTTCCCGCCAAGGACCGCCGCCTTCCGCCAGGAACCACCGTCACCGCTCCACCCCGTCGCATCGTCATGGACCCACCACTGTTGTTTCCTTCGTGGGCAGACGACGACCGATATATCGGTTTCTCTCTGCTCCTCTCCTAAAATCGGTCCTCCTTTGCCTACTCTGTTGGAGGAGGAGTTTGACACCCTAAATGTACTGTCTGCCAAAGCTATTTTAGGTTTGGGTTGACGTTTGGGTAAGCTGTTGGAGTCCGTCTAAGTACTCATGAAGTAGCTCTTTATGTCTTATCGTACTACTACATATATCATTTTTCTAAGGCTTTGTTTTGTTCCTTCCAAATTCTAAATTTTTACTCTCTCTCTCCATCCTGGCTGACTCTTAAGACTCATGCATTTGAAGCATTAAATCTTTGGTAAAAATAACTAAATTGCATAGTTTATGCGTAATTTGCGAGGCGAAAAGGAAGATAAACCAATATTTATTTATATTTCAAGAACTATACGTTTTGCAAAGAAAGGAAGATACACCAATTATATTTTAATTCGATACAGGTTTAATAGGACATTGCTATTCATTGTGAGCATTAACTTATATTATTAATGTGACATTCATAAAAAAAACCATCAACATCAACATAGACAACAGACACATTTTTTTTTATGTAACAAACACAGTGTCAGTAACAAGGTTTTACAATTTATAGATTAATAATGCTTTAGTCACCATACCCTTTGTCATGTCATTACCAGGGATGAGATAGTTTATGACTTTAAATTCAAGATAACAAAATAATATAATGCCAGCCACATCGGCACCATGGCTACAAGTGCATCCCTCAACTGTAATCCCAGCCACGATGAAGTGAATGAAGATAACTAGGAGTACATATCTGAAATGTCCCATAAAGCATATTTTTGACCTTTCAGTCAGCTAGAAAACCACTATATCTCTAAAGGCGCTATATCATTGCATACTTTCAGGGAGCAAAGTGAGGCACAAGAAATGAATTAGCCTCAACTATATGTAGTATGAAATCAAAACGAACCTTAACAAATGAGAGGCAAGAAGTCAGAACTTTTTCAGATTTGAGATCACTTAGACATGATGCAATAATGACTGAAGAGAACCAATAGCAAAATGGCCTGCACCAGCTAAAAAACCAATATCAGCCCTAAGATTCACATTTATTTGAGTCAGAATGGGTTTGCTCAAACGTGGTGCACTAACAAAATGAGTCAGACAATTCTACAAGGGCCTGAACCAGCTAATGAAGTTTCTGAACAAGATCCACAACATTTTAGTCTCTGAGCTCATATGTTCCTCATTGATAACAATAATAAATAACAAAAATATAGATAGGTGGAATCCTCACGGATGACAGTCGTGATAAAGAGACAACTGATGGTGCTCAGTTATATGAACCAATGTGCTTTCTAAAAGTGCATTAGCCTTTGGAGTTACAGATATGGCAAAATGTACTCAAATGAGTGACTAGCAGTATACACATGACAAGTAAAACTCAGTTGTGAGTATACAACATAATCTTGACCACAACTAAAGGTACTCCCATTGTTCTCAGCAGATTGTCGGATTTGACTGTCATAATTTCCAAGTGTAATGCAATAGTAAGTAGTGGACATATCAAAGTAAAATTGGCAAATATAAATGAAAATGGCTCATAAAATTACTGCCGCTGTCAAAACAAAGCCTTGCTTCCCAAAAGATTCAGAAAAATGCCACTATGCATATATAGCACAAAGTATCTGCATAGCTAGATTTATATAAAATGTTATCATAAATTTTGTCTTCAAAAGGGTTTATTATGAAATTGTATTACATGTTTAACCTTGTGATACTTCCTCTGTCACGAATAACATGATGTTCTACGATTTTAAAGGTCCCCAAAAGCACAGGGAACGGCCCTGAAACTACCATCAAAGTTCGAGACAGTATCCTGCTGAAGATGTCACACACTACTGCATACGTCGACTTTCTCATCTGCTACTTGAAATTTCTCACCAAGTAAACCAAGCCACAGACCACAGAGATTGAAATTTCCAGGTGTTACACTAATGACATTATGTATGCGTGTTGTACGAGTGGACAGAGGACTGGACCATGGCACCCAAATACTCTCACGTGACTCTTTTCATCAAGTGATAAACTACATTTCTCTCGCGTTAAAACCTACCCCAATCAAGGCCAGCAATTTTGGACTTGAGCGTCAAACTAATGTCGTCTCAACACTCCAGCGTGCACGGCAACATCAGTTCAAACCGGGAACGACTCCACAACCCGTCAAGTTGTCCGGTGGTCTGCCATGTCGCCGGGAAGTGCGGCCGCCGTGTCTGGCGTTGACTCGGCGATGCCGCACTTCGTGCTGGTGCCGATGATGGCCGCAGGCCACGCCGGCACGATGCTCGGCGGAGGGTGTGGTGGCCGGGCAGGACGTGAAAACGACGGTGGTGGGGTGATGAACGGCGGGAGGAGGAGCTCCCACACGCTGGGCAGAGCCGACAGGCTCGGCAGGAAGGCTCGGAGGCCATGGCGCACGGTGGGTCGTCGTGCCGGACGTGGCAATTCTTGTCCAACACGTCCAGCAGACCAGAAAATCAAGGCCTGAATTGTTTTTCGAACATGCCATTGGCACGGTATTCATTAAGCAGTAATAATGCCAAGGCCTGAATAGAAGTTGAGCGACAAACTTGCATATATGTATGTTGTCAAAAAAATGCTTATTACTACCACATTAACAACCGTATTACTCATGGTAACTCATGATGAGGCTGGCTGGAGATACATATGTTCAGTGTGCCTACTTCTAGGCCCAGAGTGTTGTGAACACAAATAGTATAAGGACATAACACATGAACTAGTTACAAATTTTAGCTACAAATTAAAAAGAGAGAAATAAATGTTCTTTAACAATTTCCAAGTTACAATCTAAAACATTTTTTTTTCAAACCACCCTAACTAACACCCCCCCCACCCACACACACACGTACTTTTTTTTAGAGCGGCTGCTGGTGTCATGTATGTTAGTAAAACTAATCAAGTCACCTACACTACAAGTCTTTCATAAAAACGTACGCTAGCCACCAACAGCTTCCATAAAAAACGTACACACTACAAGTCATGTACGCTAGTCATGTTGGTGTCACGTACGTTACTCAAACTAATCAAGTCACGTACACTAAAAGTCTGTGGCCCGTTCACTTTATCATCACTTCATGTAGATTTGGGAGTTGGCATGTAAGCGGCACAAGTCTGTGGTCGTTCACTTTATCATTCAAAATTCGTGTGTGCAATCTTTAAAATAAAGTTGACCTGAACCCACATTTTTAGATCATTCAGGTTATTATTTTGCACGAAATCTCTGCATCGTCCTCCGTGTTAGGCAAAGTTTACTCACATTTTGACCACTGTTATTTTTTAATAACAAGCTACGCTTTATACTATACTGCTTTGATGCATGGAGCGCTAAGAGCCCTGTCTGATGGTTGGAAAAGGAACCCCAAAGCGACGGGACGGCTCACCCGGCTTGAACAACTTTCAGCGAGATGAATTCCCTACTACATCAGATACTTGAATAAATTGATCCTTTCATTTTGATCATTGTGCTAACTCAAGCAATTTTTTTATGGGTCACCTTGCAGATCAAATTGTCACCAATCGTATTTTATCTTCATCAGATCGGATCGCAAGCTTCAAGTGATATTTCATCACCCTTATCAAGCGTACAGACTCATGTTACCTAATTAGGGGGCAATATGAAAGCGGCTCACAAGTCACAACAATGCTTCTATCGTATCATATGACTTGCCTTTTCTCGTAAGTAGCTTTTCATCATATGCATTAATGAAAAGCCTAAAGGCTTAAGACTGAGGAGCTTTGTTAAATTTGGGTACATGTCATTTTGGTGATCTTTGTGAGGAAAATGCTCTTTGGTCTTTGTTTGGTGGTGAGAGAAAATATGGCGGCGGCTGGCTGATAAAAGCGAACAGGGCCTCAACCCACACGAAAATGGAGGCGAAGCAACAAAAACCAAAGGGCTTAATACTTCGATCCTCCAAAGCGGCGAACTTAATATGCAAAGCAAAATGGCTTAATACTTCTATACCAAAAGGTGATGGCAAAGTAAAATACAAAAGCTAAAGAAAAGGACTCAATACTTTGATCCACCAAAAATGGGAGCTTAGCGAAACAAACTTGAAAGCTCAAGGGCCTACATCATGCAAAAGTTCTTACTTGACTTATACGGGTTGAATAGGCAGCTCGAAATTTATTTTGAAAATAGCCACATACCGACCTTGAAACTTAGGTTATCTTCGGAGGTCGAAGACGGCACAGGGCTGCACTCTTTTTCCTCACATAGGAATCCACCCACGGCGTGAGGTTCTTCAACAAGGAAGAACCCTTTTATAAATTTCTCGGTATTATAACTTTTCCTCAAATGTTATTACGATCTCGTGAAAAACCGAAAAGAGGGTGACATTGAACAACACCCTCAATATTCGATTGCACAATGTCCATAAATCAGCATACTGAAGAAATCTGTAAACGCAGTTACTATACGGATAGAAACGTCAGACGGACCCAAAAGCCCGGTCATGGTAGAAAAAGCAAAACTTGCCAAAACTCTCAAACGACGATGATCCTCGCTATGAGTGACCCTATGCCCCCCATGACAATCGTTTCCAGTAGTCCTCTTGTCGAACACCACGATGATATCTTCGTGTTTTGCGAAAGTATCTTTGCCCCTTTAATGTTGAGCCTGTGTCAATAGGAGTATAGGGGGCAGCTCTGTGGCATCCCCCAGACTAACTCACTCAACCCGATAGCCTTGAACTACATCTTTTGTCTTTTGAGAAACAAAAGCCGAAGGATCACAAAACGAGGAGATAGAGTCAATTCATCTTTCAAGTTGGCAAATGGTCAAGCTTGAGTCGGCATTGAAAATTCAAGGTTGCCTTAAGGGGGGCCTTGTTTGGCTCAAAAGTTTGGGGGAATCAACGTCAGATTAACACGAGGAGTGTGTCGAGGCTTATTTCGTCTGCTATACTCGCCCTTCCGCCTCAAATGCTTGGAGAGTCGGTGCGAATAAACATGGAATGTGTTGGGGGCTCGTCTCGCCTATACTTGCCCCTCACCTCAAAGTTTGGAGGAATCAATTGCGAATTGACGAGTGTGCGAGGGGCTCATTTCGCCTAAACTTACCCTAGCCTCAAAAAGCTTGGGGGAGTCGGTCTGCGAATAAACATGGTTGCACCAAGGGACTCATTTAGCCTATACTCGCCCCTCGGCACAAAGTTTGGGGAGTCGGTGCCGTGATCAAATGAAAGTGACAAGGGGCTCGTTTAAAGTATTCGACCTTTGTGTCTAGAAAATTGGAGGTAGTCGGTGCAAGAATAGCTTTAAAGATGCAAAAAAATCTAAAAAGATAAGTACATAACAATAATAGCAACTTGTTGATGAAAAGGACTAATAAAATGAACCTCAATGTTAGTCCCCAACATTGCTTTCATTTTTGGCTACAATTTTGACATCAATAATTCATCCTATGCATCCTCTTGTTTCTCCATCACCGCCTTCCAAAGAGTATTCACATACACCAAACAAGGGTGTTAGCACTAAATTGAACAATCAATCCTCCAATGTAGGATCTTTGCCCGCCTCGCAAGGGAAGTGTGTTGGAGTCACGTCATGATTATCTACGTAATGCTTTGCTAGCACCAACTGCCACATCCACCTTGATTGTGTTGCAGAAACAAGTCACCAAAAGGTAGACCCAAGAGGTGCAAAGCAAAGGGATCCGTCGAAGACCCATTTGAATATAGCCAAGACTATCCAAGAATGAGGCAATCCACGGAAGCAATCACCGTGCAATCAAAGAATGCATTTTGACATCCAAGCCGCAATTGGGTTAGCCACACGTATCATTGTGTTCATTTTATTCGGTTTTGAACAAGGGGTTCGGACAGAATATTTTGAGGAATACCGTTGGGGCGCACAACAAATTGTAACACCCCCGCTATTATTAGGCCCAATTGGAGTAGCTTGGTGGTAAAAAATGTAATATTTTATTTAGTCCCATTTGTAGCTGGTGGCATTCTTGTAAAATATCAACCATATTGTGGATAATAAAGCATACCCTCCCCTTCCTATAAAGGGGAGGGGGAGGGGAGGGAGAGAGCCCGGCCATTCAGCTCCCCATCTTTGCCATGCCGTCATTTGTTGCCGGTTTGGTAATTTCGTTTCTTCGCCGGTTGTCATTTCAATCGTTATGATTCGGTTCGTTTTGATGTCTTCCTAGGGTTCTAAGTAAAAGGCGAAAACAACAGTAGTGATCATACAAGTGATGGGTCCCAACTTTCGGGATCTTGACTTGTTTTAGAACTTCCCATTCTTGACTTAGTATGACTTGCACACTTCAACAATAGAGTTCAATAGCATTTTAATACGCTATCTCATAAAAGCGAACAATCACATCACGAGAGCTCTTGTTTTTGTTTGCATCGAAAGCAATACTAGTCGGTCATCGATCTTGGATCACTAAGGTTTTCAATCCTAACCCCCTCGGATACTCTGTGGTTGCATCTTCCCATATCTTCTCGACACACACAAATTTTACTAAGAACTAAGCACAACACAAGTGACGATCCAAATCTACAGTAGCATCTTTTGCAATTGTGAAGTGCAGCTCCATGAAAGGCTGATGAGATGTATGCGCGCTATGTGCCGAAACATATGGGCACAGCATAAACATGCATATGATGGGGCGGACACAATATAGGGTTTGTGAATTTGTTAATTCTTTAACCTTCCTTAAACTGACATGACATTCTTCTCCTTCATGACATGATGGACCTGCATGGAACATATCGCTTTGGTGGTTGTTGCTAGGCTAGACTCTAGTGCCTTCATTCTTTGGTCAACTCTTCGAAGTCCACGGTACTTTCGATGTGGACATCGAGGTTGGTTGAGTAATGGATCATCATGCTTTGAATTCCCTACTACATCGGATACTTTGAATAAATTGATCCTTTCATTTTGATCATTGTGCTAAACTCAAGCATTTTTAGGGTAAACTTTTGGATCAAATTGTCACCAATCATGTTTTATCTTCATCCCGGATCGGATCAAAGCTTCAAGTGATATTTCATCACCCTTATCAAAGCATCTGGACTCATATTACCTAATTCGGGGCAATATGAAAACGCTCACAAGTCACAACAATGCTTCTATCGTATCATATGACTTGTCTTTTCTCGTAAACGCTTTCATCATATGCATTAATGAAAAAGACTAAAGGCTTAACACCTCCCGCAAAGAAATGGGAGCACAACAAATGAAAGCCCTAAAAAGGCTTAAGGCTCATTACCACTAAAAATGGGCGAAGCAAGCAAATCCAAGGGCTTAATAGCACAATCCTCAAAAGCGGCGCGGCAATATGCAAAGCCAAAATGGTAATACTTCTATACTCCAAAAAGGTGATGGCAAGTAAAATACAAAAGCGAAAAGGACTCAATACTTTGATCCACCAAAAATGGGAATGAAATGACGAAAGCTCAAGGGCCTACATCATGCAAAAGTTCTTATGACTTATTTGGGTTCGAATAGGCGGCTCAAAATTTATTTTGAAAATAGCCACATCCAGAGCTTGCAAACTTAGGTTATCTTCGGTCCGAGGGACAGCTTTGGGGCTGCACTCTTTTCCTCACATAGGAATCCACTTTGGGAGGTGTGAGGTTCTTACATTAACACCAAAATTTGGTAAGGCGAATGACAAAATTGGTACGTGAGATCCTTAATTTGGTAAGAAGTCGATGATACTTGATCGTCGGTGGTACAGTAGCATTGAGCCGTTATTATTATTCACAAGGAAGCCAAAATTACGAGAGGAAGATTGGGCCGAGATGGTTAAATAAGCGTGGAGCATCAAGGAAGGATATTCGAGGAGAATTACTTTGAGTGTCGCGTCGCGGCCTCAAGATTCCGGGAAGACTTGGAGGACAATGTATAGCTAGATATTTTCATTATGTTTATTCATAATTAGTTGGGTTTCGTCAAGCCCGAGGTATAAATGTAGGACCACGGGCAAGCTACTAAAAGATCTACCAAAATCAAATACAACCGGCAAACCATTTACCGACTCGTGCATCAGACAGCCGTCAGTCTGAGGGGATACATCGACCCGCCGACCTCTCGTAAGTACCCCACAACCTTGTACCATGTCTAGTATCCGATGCGACGGATTTAGATTATGTTGCCGTAGTCTTGTTACCATGCTTAGTATCGCGGCGGCGGATTTAGGCTATGGAGCAAGAGGGTTCTTTGTTAAATCATGAGTCGCGGGGTGCTAAGATCTAGCTTGGAGCTAGTTATCGGCTTCATTAGATTTGGCAATCTAGTGAATTCATTAAGTTACCAAGTGGTGCATGCTTTCACTTATTTATCGTTTTTTATTATGATTGCACACACTTTTGCCCAATTTAGATTGATATGGTTCGGCTTTTTATCTTTTTGTTAGATCTAGATGTCATCAATGCTTTCAATGTTCATCGTTAGTTTGTCATTAGATCTATCTATTTATCATAGTCGAGCTTAGATCAATCTAAGTTGTTACATGTTGTGGGTTCGCATACACGTTTAGTCATGAGTCATGCGGCGGGCTAAGGTTTTGTGTGAGTTCCTTCTTCATGGACTCCCGATTCGGCAAGCTTGCCGAATACGCTTATGCATCTACTTGTATCTTGCATGTGTGAGTCTACCTATCATTAGAGTCTAGTCGGCAAGCCGTATCATGCGGTGGATTAGCTTGTTGCAAAGTGTATCATGCGGTGGATATTTGTTAGGGACGAAAAGGGTTTAGAACGGTTAAGTCGGCAAGCCGTATCATGCGGTGGATTAGCTTGTTGCGATTGTATCATGCGGTGGATTGTCGTTAGGACGATCGAGATAGATCTCGGCTTTACTTTAGATTAGGTTTGCATATGTACTTTACTTGTCTATGCATATATGCCTCCAACAGTAAGGAGTATTTGTAGATCTATTTAGATGGCGCGTGCTTTTAGCTTATCATGGTTAGATTGTATCATGCGGTGGATTGATCTAGTTGTGGTAAGTGGTTTAATTAGATGTAGCAAGTGGTATCATGCGGTGGATTAGCTTGCAAGGGTTTAAGCTTGACGGGTTTAGGAAGGCTAGACGTGCGGCGTAACTAGTTGGATGAAACCTATGCATGTGTCATTTAGATTAGGTTTATATTTATGAATTACCGCTTATGTCCCATGTTGTCAATTAATTCGATCCATGCAATAGAGGTTTATGATGTCATATCTTGATGATCGATTTTACTTGTTCAAACATGTCTTTTTATGATCATTCCGGCAAAATTGTTATTACATTACATCTTTGTACATGCTTACCGAATGCATTCATTATCGGTAAACGAATAGCTCTCATAGCTATATGTGGCATGTTCCAGTCTCACGTTTACCTCCCTTGTCAATTAACATGTCAAATTGGACCGGCACGCCTTCGATTCAAGACACTCGGGCAAATCGAGTAAAGCCAGCTATTCTGCTTGTTCGGTGTGTGCGGCGCAGAGTCGATTTTTGTGCCAACATCTTCAACAATGAAGAACCCTTTTATAAAATTTCTCCCGAAATTATTAAAAATTTTCCTCAATTGTTGTATGCGATCTCGTAGCGGAAAAAACCCGAAAAAGAGGGTGACAATGAACTACACCCTCAATATTCGGACCGCAATGTCATAAATCAACAAATAGAAGAAATTGTAGTTACCGGTTACTATAACCAGAATAAAACGCGTCTGACGAACCCCAAAGCCCGGTCATGGTAGAGAAGCAAAACTTGCAAAACTCTCAAATACTGACGATGAGCCTGCCTCGAGTGAGCCCTACGCCCCACGACAATCGTTTCTGCGTAGTCCTCTTGTCAAACACCATGATGACATCTCCGTGTTTGCGAAGGTATCTTTGCACTCGTGTCAATACCGAGAGTATAGGGGCAGCTCTATTTGGCATCCCCAAGACTCTCGACACTCTCACTCAACCTAGCCTTTGAGCTACATCTTTTTTGTCTTTTGAGAAACAAAATCCGAAGGATCGAGAAAGCAGATAGGAGTCAATTCACCTTTCAAGTTGGCAAATGGTCAAGTTTGGGGAATCGCACCGAAAATTCAAGGATTCTTGTAGGGGCCTTGTTTTCGCTCAAAGGTTTGGGGGAATCGCCGGAATTAACACGAGTGTGTCGAGGGGCTCATTTCGTCCTCTACCGCCGCTCGCTCAAAAGCTTGGAGTCGGTTACTTGAATAAACATGAATGCCGAGGGGCTCGTTTCCCTATACTCACCCCCTCACCTCAAAAGTTTGGGGGAATCGCCGAACCAACACGAGTGTGCCGAGGGCTCATTCCGCTTATACCGCCCGCCTCAAAAGCTTTGGGGGAGTCGGTCTGCCTAATAAACATGGTTGCACCGAGGGGCTCGCTTTTGTTTATACTCGCCCCCGGCACAAAAGTTTGGGGAGTCGGTGCCGCAGTTGAAATGAAAGTGACGAGGGGCTGGATTTAGAAAGTATTCGACCTTTGTGTCTAGGAAATTGGAGGTAATCGTGTAAGAATAGCTTTAAAGATGCAAAAAAGGCTAAAAAGATAAGTACACAGAACAATAATAGAAACAAGTGATGAAAAGGACTAATAAATGAACCTCAATGTTAGTCCCCAACATTGCTTTCATTTTTTGGTTACAATTCAGCATCAATAATTCATCCTATGCATCCTCTGTCTCTCCATCGCCGTCTTCCAAAGAGTATTCACAGACATCGACAGCAGGTGTTAGCACTAGGCGCATTGAGCAAGCAATCCTCCCGATGTAGGATCTTTGCCCAGCGCCGCAGCGGGAAGTGCCGGAGTCACGTCATGATTATCTCAGATGCTTCGGGCCGGCACCAACTACCACATCCGCTTTGATTGTGTTGCAAGAAACAAGTCAACAAGGAAGACCAAGAGGTGCAAGCAAAGGGATCCGTCGAAGACCAATTTAACATAGACCGAAGACTATCAAGAGCGAGGCAATCTCGGCAATCCACGGTGCGCCGAAGAATGCGTTTGACATCCAAGCCGCAATTGGGCACGCCACATCTCATCGTGTTCAACTATTTGGTTTTGAACAAAGGTTCAGACCAATAGCCGAGGGGGCTACTGTTGGGGCGCATAATAAATTGGTAACACCCCTCGCCGTGGTAATAGCCCAATTGAGTAGCTTGGTAGTAGAAAATGTAATATTTGGGCCCATTTGTAGCCCAGTGGCATTCTTCTAAATATCAACCATATTGTGGGTAATAAAGAAAGCAGCCCCCACCTTCCCCATAAAAGGGGGAGAGGGGGGAGAGAGTGGGGAGAGATAGTCGACCATTCAGCCCCATCTTTGCCATGCCGTTATTCGCCGTCTTCGGTTTGGTAATTTTCGTTTCTTCACTTCGGTTGTCATTTCAATCGCTATGATTCGGTTCGCTTTTGATGTCCTTTTAGGGGTTCTAAGTGTGCTGTATAAAACAACAAAGAATCATTGCAGCAAAAGAGTAGTAAAATGAAAAAAAATGAATCTCTGTTAATGCTAATATCACCAAGAGGGGCAATAGGACATAGAGATTTGTGTTGTAATTCATTATCTTCGAGGCCATGTGTTGAATCAGATGTTTCGATACTAATATAAATCTCAATTCCATATTATGTCTAGAGATACTATTTGTCCTCGACAGAAATGCTTAAATGTCTATAGGAAGCGAGAATATTTATATGACTATAAATTTCACTCATATGTTTGAAAGGAGCTACTTTTTCTTCTTTCTCTGCTTCATCGGATCGAAAGAATCGTCCCACACATGATGTGTAACAAGAATATGCTGAATTGGTCATCTCTTGAACAAGATGCACAACTTATGCATAGCAGCCCCGAGGAATACTAGTAA